>CM029539.1:20204440-20416940 GCA_017141395.1 Laodelphax striatellus | reverse complement strand
ACTCTCTCATTCCCTTTATCCTCCTTCATTTTCTATCTCACTCTCTCTCTCTCTAAACAGCCCTCTCTCGCCTCTCACCAGGAAAAACTCAAGATAGGTTAGAAGAAACTGCAACCGCGCCGCGCGCTTTTATTAAAGATTTAGGCGCGTAGCACAGTTACAGGAGCAGTGAGTCACTCTTAGGTTACCCCCCTGTACCCCCCTTACACACCACCCCCAAAAACTGGAGATATCCAAAAATTTCCTTTGCCCACCCCCTAACTCAGAAAAGAAGAAAATAACTCCGAAGTCAGTTGCCTTCCCTACTGTCAACCTCCTGTCACACCGGTGTGTTACCTGCGTTATACTCCAATACATTATGACATAAATTGTGATATTTCCTCTGTTTTTTCCAGAATATTCTAGTGAATACGAGCTTAATTCAGAATAGGATGGAATAGAATTATTGAGTAAAATAAAATGAAATTCGTTGAATTTCCATTCTGAAAACAAGATACAATGGCATCATTGTAAATTATAATAAATACTATGGAATTAGTGTGAGAGTTTTTGATATTGCTGGACTCAAAATGAGATTGTAATAATTATCGTTATTTTTTCAAGTTGACCACAAATACTGGATAATTTGGTCAACTCTAGTTCCTGCTATACAAGTGGGATTTTTGGTCAACTCTAGTTCCTGCTATACAAGTGGGATTTTTTGTATGATTTGCTTAAAGGAATAAGAAGATATTTTGTTCTCAATCTCCTCCTTCTTCTACATTAACATTATCTTCTATTTCTTACAATTTTTAGCATTCATCATTTTTAGCATCTCATCTTTATCACCATCAACATATCCTTCCAACTTCTTCTCAACATCCTTCACCTAAGATAATGTAAATGTATATTTATAGAAATTTATATAGATCAAATCACCGCTATGCGTTGACACTGGACTTATGGCAGCTCATCTTCCATGGTACGATGAGTAGGAGTTCTAGAATGTTCCTCATCGATCAAGTAGTGTTACACAATGTTGAGTCTTTTTCTTCTGAGGTTCAAATTATGTTCTCCTCTGGAGCTTGAATTGCTGATCATCCCGACAATAATATTAATCATCTATAGTAAGAGACTATGAGTTGGAATATTTTCGAAGTTTTGCTATCACTCAACACTGTGTTTCCTATGGTAAGATAATGAAATTCATTGTAATCCTTCTGGGTTCCCAATTCAACTTACCAATCTATTTTTTTAAATCTTCAATTACTCAATCAATAATTTCAATAATAATAAGGAGATTTCTAAGTACCAATAGATGCTTTCCACTTCAATTCTGTTCCATTTTAGTATAAGCTTTCATGATACAATCTCATGAGACAGTATTAGCTTCCACTTCCACAATAATGGCTTACACCTAAAACAGTAAGCACTGAACCGTGAGAATGAAAAGCTGCGTAAATCGTGTGATTTTTAGTAATACATACATTTCGATGAAAAACCACCTCTCCGTCTGCTCTGTCCCGCCTCGCTGCACAATTAGATCTGCCTTATTTTAAGCACAATGTTCCACACATGTCTGTGGACTGTCTGCTGGCTATTTAAGCAGATTTAAGCGGAATATTCTCTGCTTGCTGCACTTTTTAACATCATCTCAAAATACATCCTTTCACACATCTATGTGAATACTGTCTGCAAACTGTTTAAGCCGATTTGGGGTCATAAAATCTGACAAGAGTGTTATATTGGATTCAAATGATGATAAAAATAAGGCAGGTGAATCGCATAATCAAAATTCCTCATTCATCTGGTTTGTTTTTCACAACGTTCTTCATTTTTCCACCGCGTAATTCCCTTCCGTTGCTTTGCGGCGTTTTTTCTCCGCCACTGTTTTTAAACTCGGCCAATTCATTTTGCTGCCGCCGCCGGAATTAGCAGAACAAAACGAATTAACAACTTTTCGAGGCAGCAACTTTGTTTCTCTCTCTTCCTCCTTCTCTTCTCCTTCCCCTCTCTCTCTCTCTTACTCTCCTGGGAGACCACCGTCTCTGAAGTCGATGAATTAATTCTTCATCACTTCATGAAGCTTGAGAAAAATGGTTCTTACTGGGCAAGATATATTTATTTTTTTTAACCGAGAATTTATAAGGAAAATTTCCAAGAATAATCATGTTTACAATAATGACGTGATTTATTCACTAAGTCTATGGTGCCTCAACGCCAATTAACAAACCATGTTTTCCATTACATTGTAATCTATATTTTGTACTATTTGGACTTTACGGAAATGAAGAAGAAGAAGAACAAGAAGAAGATGAAGAAGAAGAAAAAGGAGAAGAAGAAGCAGAGGTAACAGAAGAGGAAGAGAAACAGAATGAAGAGGGCGAAGGAGAAGAGGAAGAAGGAGAGATAGCAGAAGAGGTAGAGAAAGAGAATGAAGAGGGCGAAGGAGAAGAGGAGGAGGAACAAGTACAACAAGAAGAAAATGGAGAAGAAAAATAAGAAGAGGTAGAGGACGAATTACAACAGGAGGAATATGAATAAGAATAAGAAGAAGAATCTGACAAAAAAGAAGGAAAAGAGGAGCAACTAAAACAACAACAGTAATACAAGGAAGAGGTACTATGGTAACAATAAGTACTAGACGAAGACGAAAAAGGAGAAGGCGTAGAAAAGACAAATGAGGAACAAGGTGAGGAAGAAGAAAACCTGGTGATGTTGGAAGGATAAAGAGAACATTGAGTAGGAGGAGTTGCTAACTGAGGAAAAGACAGGCCGGCAGGCAGGCAGGCATTGCTTGCTTGTGCGGTGGATCTGTTTTGCAATTAGATTAAGTCTTTCATTTTGTGCTGTCGAGACGCGACAGATTGTCACTCAACCCTCCCCCCCCTTAACCACCTCATCCTGCTCTACCACCCTTCACCACCAAACCCCTTTTGACAACACTTCCTCTCACCCTCACTCCTTACAACCACTCCTGCATCTTTCCTTCTCTCAGTTTCTTTTGTCTAGCATCATCTTTCCAGGACTCATCCTTGTTGGTCTCTCTATGACTTTGTTTGACATGTCTTTCTCTTACTCACATCCTCCTCTATATCTTCTTCTCTTCCCTCCTTAACCATCTTTCTCTTTTTCCTTCCTTTTTCTTTTTTCCTCAACATTTCCTTTAAGGGTTAAATGGGAGAGGGGCTTTTGTGCCTCAACTTCACCCAAATCACTTTTGTAATTTATTTTGAAAAGTATAAAATAGAGTAGTAATTTATGTATCTATCAATCATCTATTTTTCAACTTACACTCTTACTATTGTTTGCCTCACATCATCTCTGGAAAGGGAATAGCAAGAACGGAAAAGGAGAAAGGAGGAAAAGGAAATAATGCGAGAGAATTATACAGGGAAGGAGGAGAATATCTGGATAAAGCGAGGAAATGAAAAGGTTGCGAAAAGTGGAGAATAGAATATGATACTAAAAAGTATTAGGTACTAAACAAAACAAAACGAAGAAATGGAAATGAGAGATAAAGAATAATTAAAATGGAAAAGGAAGTTTAGGCCGACTAATGAAAGAAAAAGATGTGAAATGAGTTCCATTACATCCATAATAATATTGTAACAACATTGTAGAATTCGTAGATGAGAATTAAATGTGGAGAACATAAGAGCATGAAAGCGGGAAGCGCAGGATTGGGAGAAAATGTGAAAGCAAGAAATGAGAAGGGGAAAAAGATGAGTTTGAAAACAATTAATGATACAGGGTACAAGGTTGATGTAAACCACGTGAACTTCACACACACATCATTTACATCTCACACGCACCCACACGACCCGAAAAGTTTGTAAAACGCTGACAGGGTGACGTTGAGAATAAAATGGCGAACAAAAGGGGTGGGGGGGCGCAGGAGAAGGATAGCGAGAAGAATGGTGGAAAGGGGGGGGGGTGGAGGAAGAGGAGGAGGAGAGTGGAGGAGGAAAATTGCGAGAAAAGATGAGGAGGAGAAGTATGAGGAGAAGGAGGAGGAGGAGGAGGAGGAGGAGGAGGAGAAGGAGAAGGAGCAGAAGAATAGCGAGAAGAAAAGAGGCGGGAGGCAATGATTAATTAGTTTTCGAGCATAAAATTGTGTTATCGATTAGGCGAATATTAGATAGGGAAATAATACAGGGGATGTTTTGGTGTGGGAGGAGTGGAGTATGAGAGTTGGGGAGGGGGGTGAGCGAGTGATTTATTGGTTTGATTAAAAATTGGAATGGAATTTTTGAGAGAATTTTATCAGTAGAAAAAAGAAGCGATTAGAATTGATAGCGAGAAAATTATTGTTGCAATATTGCATAATGCTGTAGTTGAGATTTAAAAGACAATGATGATGAAAATAAAAGATAATTTTATATTTTCTTCAATAACAAATTTAGTACAAACAACTAATTGATTATAATATAGATCAAGTATAAAATAATATTTAATACGTTACTCTACTGTTCTACCACAGAAGAGCCCAATATTCCATCTTTTTTCCAGGTTCAAAACTGATTTAAAATATTACTAAATAAATTATTTTGAACGTCCAATCTACATTATTTTGTGAACTCATAAACCGAGTAATTGACGACGTAAGATAGTCATTTATTTATTTACTTAAATGACTATAATCAAGTAATTAATAAACAGGCATTCACCGAAAGAAGTTTCAAATATACACAGAGAATTGATCCGGAAGTAAGTTTTGTTGATAATCAACTTGAAAATTTTTGGATTGGAATACTTGGAATCATGTGGGCCTGATTAAAAATTCGAAAATAACATGTTTATAATATCTCAAAAATGAGGATAGATAGGATAAATAAAAAGCTTTGCAATCATCAAAATCCCTGGGACATAATTTGAGAAATTGTAAATATTCACTATTTTTTTTAAAATATTAAATTCAACATTCGATTATTGATCCTCAAAAACCTATTCCAGAACCTATCCCGATGAAATTTACAATTTTCGAATCAAATCTTAGGAAAACGATATAATCACTTCTTCTATATCATTCAAATATTCAATAGCGTATCCTTACGCTCTACTCAGACTTTGAAACTCAAATCGCGGACACTCATCGAATCATGTTTTCAAATGACGACGTTCAGACAGTACGGTCGCAGGATCGTCTAAGCGTCATCATTTGAAAGCACATGTTGGTATCCGAGTCGCTGAGTTCCGCGATTTGAGTTTCCAAGTGTGAGTAGAGCCTTAAAATTTACTCTTTCTTACCTAATTATGTTCATTGTTCAATATAGTAAAAATACTGTAGTAAAGTAACTTTGTATAATATGAAAAATTCTCCCTTGTCACAATCATAAATGATTGTCAGATTCCATTAGTAAAACCTCAGACTCAGAAAACTCTTCAACTTAAATTCATTTCGCCCATAGTTCAAGGCACTAACAATATAACAAGCAGCTTAATATGACAAATTGATGCATTCCAATCTCGGCGGCACTGAAAATAAAGTGAATGCTGCTTGAGAGAAGAGGCACAAGAAGAAAAAGCAGCAGAAAAAGAAGAAAAAGAATATAAGAGGGAGGAGAAGAAGGAAAAGAAGAAGAAAGAAGAAGAAGAAGGAAGAAGAAGAAGAAGAAGAAGAAGAAGAAGCAGAAGAAGAGGGAAGACAAAGAGGAAGTGATATTGCCGGCTAGAAATATGGCACGCTACGACATCGAATTACACCAGTTATTTTTCCTCGGAGAGATTTAAATGCACCACTTTCCTCACTGGATGCCCATCTGGTCGACTATCCACTTCTTTCTCTTCCTACAATTTTATTCTCTTTCCTCCCTTCTCCATCACCGTTCCACCACTCCTCCTCTCCCTCATCTTTTCCACCAACAACCTCGACTCATCTCAATCAAGCTCCTCTTTCTCTTCTTCATCACAACGTTCTGCTTCTCTCTATCACACTATATTCATCTGTCTATCTACTCCTCTCTTTTTCATCAATTTTATTATTCATCATTATCTCCTCTCCCACATCCTACTTCATCATATCTCACTTCTCTTTTCAATTCTGATCGTTTCATTCTTTTTCTTTCACGTCAATAATCTTGCTCGTATTCATCTATTTATGCTGAGACTAACATTCTAATTCAACTTGTCTGTCTTCCTCTTCTTCTCATTCCTTTCTTTATTGTATTTCACCTCT
Organism: Laodelphax striatellus; assembly: GCA_017141395.1. Classification (NCBI taxonomy): domain Eukaryota; kingdom Metazoa; phylum Arthropoda; class Insecta; order Hemiptera; family Delphacidae; genus Laodelphax; species Laodelphax striatellus. The sequence goes on along the minus strand of CM029539.1, from coordinate 20,410,783 downwards.
TCCAGTACTAGCGGGCAAACATACCTCTTATCATGATTTTCAGTTTTTTCTAATGCTCTTCATAGTCTCTTTCTACTTTCTTTTTTCCTTCTTCAACTCCTCCTTACTCTTTCCTATCTTTCTTATCAAATTCTTCTACTACTTCTAATATTACTTCCTCTTCTTATTCCTTCTGAATTTATATTCTTTATCTTCTCCTTTCCCTTCTAATACCTTTTCAATTTTTTCTCTACTCACTCTACGTCTGAATAAATGTTTTTTCTTCTCCATGACCTTTTCCGTCTCTTATCATGTTCTTCTATAATCTATATCTTTCCTCCTTCTCTTCCACTTCTATATTCTATTTCTTCCTATTAAAAGTCAACCATTATTCTCTATTATCTCCAATTCATACTTATCACTTGTCTCTTTTTTCTTCTTCTCCTTCTCCTTCTTCTCTTCTCTCATTCTTCTCTTCATTCTTCTTTCGTACTCTCCATCTTTCTCCTTTATCACACTATTCACTAAATTCTCTTCCCTCTATTGTCATTCCTGAAGTCATTCTACTTCTCTTATTCTAAAAACCATCTTTTTCTGTCTACTATTCCCTTTTTTAAGGTTGCTATTTCCACCTCTCTCCCTCCCATATTTTCCTCCTAATCTGATCGATAAGCTGGTCGATAAGGTTTACCTCATTATGCTTGAAGTGGTAGCCGGGGCGTGAGATTTGATGAACAGAAGGACTTTTTAGTACATAACAGAGAAAAACCCCGTACGATGTGATTGCAGAGCGGAGGAAAAGAGACAGACAAAGCACAATGCAGTGAATAGAAGAGAGTTGGAGAATGAACGAAGAGAATAAAACAGCATACAGTGCGGAGGCCGTAAAAAGTGTTTCATTTCTTCCAAATTATTTCAAGCTCGCCAACAAAATAATAATTTTACGACAATCGTATCTTGTTAGTGTCGGTGTTTTGTGCTGCGTTTACGATGGCCGCAAAGAGTGGTGAGGAAAAAAAAATATGAAGGAGTAGGAGAAGAGGAGGGGAGAAAAAAAAAGAAGAAGAAGATAAAGGAAGAGGAGGAGGAGTAGGAGGGGGAGGTGGAGAAGGAGATTAGAATGGAGACGATGAAAAAGAAGAACAGAGAAATAAGTGAAGAGAAAAAGGAGGGAAATAAGAAGACGAAGGAGGACAGAGAGGATGATGGATGAAAGAAGGGTAGGGGAGAAGAAAGGGAAGATGATGGAGGAGAAGTAGAAGAAATAAAAGAGGAAACGGGAGAAATTGAAAATGGGAGTGCAGAAAAAAGAAGTTGAAAAAGATGGAAAGAAGCGGAAAAGGTAGTGAGATTTACGAGGGGGAGATGAAAGAAGAGAGGAAAAAGCAAGAAAATGATAGACGATGATATCAGGAAAGAAAACAATAAGAACAAGAGGAACCAGGAGAAGAAGAAGCAGAAAAACAAGGAGATAGAAGAGAGGAGAAATTTTGTGGAAAGGAGGGTGTCAACACGGGAAGGAATGAGAAGAAGGAGGAGGGGAGGAGAAGGAGAAGCAGAAGGAGGAGGAGGGAAGAAGAAGGTGGAGTAATAGGATTGTGAGCGAGCTAAAACATTGACAAGAAAAATGAGGGGAGGGCGGAGAAATAAAAAGTCGAATTAACGTGGAATAAAGTGCGCTCGCACAACACGACAGACGACGAATGGCGGGCAATAAAAGTGCAGAGAAGGAGAAGAAGAAGAAAGAGAAGAAAAAATTGAGAGTCAGTTACAATTCGTGGGTATAACGACTGAAACTTAGAAAGAAAATAAGGATGGAAAAGAATGAGGAAGCAGTTGAAGAATAGCAGAAGAGGAGTATAAAAGAGATGAAGGGGAGTAGTAGAAGAGGAGGATGGGGAAAAAAATAATAACTAGAGGTAGAAAGAAGAGAGAATAGATAGCAAAGAAGAACTCGAAGAACAAGAAAAAGAGTTAATTTGAAAAATTGAGGTTTACTAGTAGAAATTATGAAAAATGATTCGGTGAGGAAGGATTAACATAGAAAGGCACAGTGAATACATATAATATGAGAATGAAACGAGAAGGTATGAGAAGAGGAAAGGCGGTGAAGGAATCTTAACGAATTAAAAATTTATGTAACGTGAAGTGTAATGGGAAGAAGAATACGAAAAAATGTAGATTATTGATCAATCGGTAGTAAAAGAAAGGTAAATGTGATAACGAATGAAGGGATACAGTAGGAAAGCACGAGTGGATGTACGAAAAGTTTTGAAGAGAAACTGAAAAAAGGAATGAGGATAACTTTGAATAATCATAATGGAGGATAAGAGAATTAAGGAAGAATAGGGGCGGTATGAAAGAATGAGAGAAAAGGAAAGTACGTGTTAACTAAAGCCTGGAAATAAATCGAAAAACAAAATAATAAAACTGGACTAATCGACACTTGAAAGAAAAGCAGGATAGATATCTCTCATTGATGAATTGAACGGATGAGAGATAGAAGATAATATGGAAGATGCACGATGAAAAGAAGAAGTATGAAAAGGAATGAGAATCACCGGACAACATGAAAAGAGCACAAAAAAAGAATTAAAAATAAATCAGAGAATAAAAGAACGCAACCTAAACAACATGAAGTTGCCGGATTCCGCATTCAAGTTTATGTCTTTCATTACGTATTACACGCTACTCTAGATTGCTGCTATTTTGTATCTCTTGTCCCGTAATACATTTACAACCAGCACTTGAATTTTCCAACACTGTTCAAACCACTTTTATATCAAGGCTTGAGAATTGGCGAGGGTAATATCTCGTGGATTTTTGAAGAAGGGAATTAGAAAATGAGAGAAGAATTTTATCAATATCAACACCATATAATGTATACTTCCAATTAATCCATCGATAATAAATTATAGGTATAACCAATAATTGCAATTATATAAACATTTCCTTTACGATAACAATGATAATGATAACAAAATGAGAAGTAGAGGTAGGGAAAGAATTGAAGATCTCCAGAAGCAGAAAAATAAGAGATAATCAAGAGTGGTGAAGGAGAGAGAAGAGAGAAATAAAAGAAGAAGAAGAGGAAGGAGGGGGAGGCGAAGGAGAAGAAGAAAATGAAGAAGAGAAAGGAGAAAAGGAAGAAGAGGAACAAAATAAGCAAGAAAGAAAACAAGAAAAATTACTGTACTACTTGGAAAAATCTTTCTAAACTCTATCTATTTGTCATTTCACAAACTATCACTCAAGATAATTTAGATAATTTAGTACATTTTATGCCAACAGATAGTGCCACAGAATAACTATTTTGAGGTTTCTATAAAATTCCTCTTATCAAAAATTATTTTTGAAAAACAAATAGAGCCAGCAAACATTCGAATTTTCATCTTTCTTTTGGCACGAACCGCATCAAAATTGATCTACTCAAACTTCTCCACGAACTTTCCAAAGTCGGGCATGAAACTCTTTTCATATAAGATCTTATTAATACATACAAACAGAAATGAGAAATTATAAGGTATTAAAAGTAGTTGGGAAGGAAGATAGCAACCAGGGATGTCAAGAGAGAAAGGCAATAACTAATGAATTGACCTGTGTATTGCCCAGGGGAGAACGATCTTCTCCAACTACAACAATTCGTGTTCATTCACGCACGCCCACACACAAGCACACGCGATGTGCATTCCGCAAACAAGCAGAAAGCAAAAAAGAGAGAGGGAAAGAAAGAGATAAGGCAAAAGAGAGGATATCTCTAGGAGGAAAGGAGAGTAAAGAAGGATATCCAAGAGAAACGTGATAGAAACTTAGAGAAAACCGCGATGATCATTCCACAACCAACTAAGAAGAAGAGAAAGGTTGAAAGAGAGGGGAAAAGATTGAAGAAGAGAGGAAGAGAGAGAGAGAGAAATATAGGAAAGAAGACAGAAATAAAGAAGGATATCCAACAGAGACTTGGGAGAAACATAGAAAGTCAGGAATAACCCTAGGGAAAGAGACTCCAGCTAAGATAGTGCAGTGTGTGAAATTGAAGGGCTTCAATTATTGCTGCAGCAATTCCTTTCTATCTCCTCTCTTTCAAGAAACAAGGGTGTCAGGGAGAGTAGGGAAGGAAAAGAATAAAGGGAAAGGTAGGCAGGTAGGGACCTCACCTAACTCCCACCACAGGGTTCAATTCCATTTCTGATATCAACCGATCCTGGAATCTCGAGAATTGCACTCCACAAATTATTTGTGTTATCGAATGTCTGACAAGAAGTGATATTAGAAATACGATTGAAGCAGCAGATAAATGAAATCTATGTGTTATGAGGTAATCATCTACCTTATCATTATTACAAGGTACTTCTTGCACAATACACTACTAACGAGTCTGAAATCACTAAGAAAGTGTGAGTAATAACTGGAGAGCAGCCATTTTGAATTTGTTTACAATAAAGCCGAATAAAGTTTGATCTTAACTGACTCACGTACGATGTGTCATAGTTTCAAATAGGCAATCCAAGGACGTACTTACCTGAAAAAAATAAAATTAATGTATTAAATGGTTATAATACAACACACAAATGGAATATTACAGGATAACCTTCATTTTATTAAAAAAGATCGAGTAATAATATTTATCACAAATTTTTTAACCGTTCAGTACAATGTCGAACCAAACAAGTTCAATGTATGTAATGATTCTCATACATCTCCAACTTGGGCCGTACGTCCCTTCCTCTTTCAAAGCAAGTTCTACAAATCAAAGTTTAAACTATGTTTTATATTTTGACTACGTTTTGTTAGACTTAGTTTTTAAACGAATGTGGCTCGGGAAAAGAATACAGTTACAGATCCCTCACACACAATTTTTATTTCAGAGCAGTTCACACAGAAAAAATCGCTCAACTAAAAACGTCCATCCGTAAACTTTCGCCATGAATTTAGCGGCTCAATAACAACGTTCAAGAAACAGTTTGGGGCTTTTCTACTTTGACTTTGGCCCTGTTCTTTGGTGAATAGGGGTTTGGCAAGAGGCGGGTACCAGATGCGGGGGGGGGGTGATTCAGGAAAAGGGGTACCATTAAGGCAGGGGGTGATTTTGAGGTGAGTGGGGGGTAGGTTTAGGTCGTAGTTTGAGCTTGGATCTAAGCCAACTTATCCCCCTATCCGCATGTCACAAGTGATTCCCTCTCCTTGATGGTTTGGTTACTCTGCGTTCCTGCTTTCTGGATTTCCATTGGGAAAAACCAAGCCAAACATGTACAGGTTAGGTTATAGTCGAAGGTTCGGTTGTATTCCAGGTGTGCAAATGAGCCAACGTTCTGCGTTTCCAAATCTGCTGTTGTTTTTCCAAAAAAATCAACACCGTGGAAAAGGTGCGCTATTTTGAATTTTCAACGTATACATGACTAGCCTCGACTGCAACGTTGCCAAGTGGTGCGTTCTGGCATGTATCTAGAGTAGGCCGTGCTAACCGTCTACCATCCACCATCGACCCACTAGTGCTGTAGTGCAGCCTATAGGTTGCAGCTTCACTCTGTTATAGAGTCGAGAATTTCCGGGTCTTGGATAATTTTAAAAACATATTTGTACCATATCGTTTTCCTCTTCTGGCTCTCTATCATGAGGTATGCTTGAAAAACAACATTGTTTAGTAAATTTCTCATTTATAATTTGATATCATTTTTGACAGAGGCTATTGATTAGAATCATTATCATTATTGTGAAATAATGAGACTATTATCATTATTTTTGTGGAGTAGATGTGGTTACAACTAATACAATGTAATATAATTATATTAAATTACATTCAATACAATTTACAGCCTGCTATCAATTTCATATTTGTTGATAATTTTAATGATGAGATTCAACAGCCACACTGAATTCCATACCTTTATCCGTGATTCCCATCATTATAATACACTTCAACCCTTTTTCCTGCATGATGTTTTGAAAACCAGATCCATTCAACATCCACAGTATTGAAATATTCAATGAATATTGAATCCATTTTGGATATTATATCCTAATTTTCATGGATATTTTCCTTGTTTTAAAACTTTAGCCAATTTTTTCTTCTGCCATCACACTTCCAACTCCCCTCTCATTTTTATTGAATCCATCCTCCAAATATTTCTTCCTTGTTCTGCTTTTCTCTTTCATCACACTCTTCCTCAATCATCTTACTTTCCACTTTTCTCTTATCTCTTCTTTGTATATGTAGCTACATGTATATGGGTGACCGACACAAAAAATAAGGCGAGGTGGAACCTACCCGTGAGGGTCTTCCCACCGATAAAAAGCCATACGATTAAAAAAAAAGTAGCTTCCACTTTTTTCTTTCTTCTATTCTTGTGTTCTTTCACTTTATTCTTCATATGTCTGGAGTATCTGCACTCTGTTTATGTGTACCTTTCACTCTGTTCATATGCACTTTTCACTTAATTCATGTCTACCTTTCACTCTATTCTTCTTTCTTTTATTTTTGTGTTCTTCAACTCCTTTCGTTTTATTCCTTGAATATCTCCACTCTATCAAGCTTCCTCTTTTTATAATTCATCTTTCTTCCTCCACATCCTTTCTCTATTATTCCACTTCCGTTCTTTCTTATCGTTCCCTATCTTTCTCTTCCTCCTAGGATAGGATGCATAGATTTCTCTCTCTCTCTCTCTCTCTACCTATCTCTCTCACCTCCTTTACCTTCCCTATTCCTCATTTACTCTACTTCCTTCTCCTGTATTTTTCTTCTGCAGCCTCCAAACATTCAATACCACCTACTATTTTTTCTTTCCCTGCTTCGTCAACTATTTCTTATAGGATGCATGCTTATGTCTCTTTCTCTTTACCAATACCTCTTACCTCCTCCTACATTTTTCCTATTCTTTCCTTATTTTACTCCCTTTTTTGTAATTTTTCTTCTGCAGCCTCTAGTCTAACATCCAAAACCACCTACTAGTTCTTATTTTTCTTCTTCATCAACTAATTATTTCTTCCTCTTTATTGAATCCCAAAGTCTCTCTGCTCTCTCTCTCTCTTTCCTACATGCATCCACCACTCTCGCTCCATTCACTTCTCCCCTCTCACTCTTCATCCTTCCTTTTTACAACTCTCTCACTCACACTCTCTTTTTTCCACTCTATCTCTCTCTTCCTCGCCATTTTCTGCAGCCTTTCGTTCAACCGCTGTATTCAGAAAATCACCGGATACATTACACTTTGAGGTGAGGTTACACTCGGATTAGTCAGGGTCTACTGAACGGATTCAAGTGCAAGACGGGAGGGAGTGGAGGGGGGGAAGGATTTGTTTGTCAGGATGGTAGTGAGGGGGGAAGGGGGGTGTGAAAGAGGAAAGGTCGACTATAATAGGAGAAAGGTGACTAAAGGTAGGTGGGTAGGTGAAAGCATGCACTGAGGCTTCACGACTCCCGTTCAAACTTAATGAGGGCGAAACAAAGCGCCATGTCTCAACGCTCTCTTCTTATATTTCTTCTTCACCTTATCTTTTTGTGAATTCACTCCTTTTTCCATATCGCATTCTCTTTCTCCTTCTTCTTCTTCTATTCTTCTTCTCCTTCAACTTCTCCTCTTTCTCCTACTTGTCTCCAACTTGTCTTCTTCCTCTTTTTCTTCTTCTTCTTCTTCTTCTTCTTCTTCTCTTTCTCCTACTTGTTTTCTTCTTCTTCGCTTTCTTCTACTTGTCTTCTTCTTTTTTCTTCCTCATCTTCTCTTTCTTCTTCTTCTCCCTTTTCCTTCTTCTTCTCTTCCTTCTTCTTATTCCATTTCTCCTACTTGTCTCCTCTTCTTCTACTTATTCTTCTACTTCCTCTTCTTCTTCTCCTCCTTCTTGTACTTCTTCTCAATTTTCTTCATCTTGGCCTTCTTTTGATTCTCCTGCCTCTTAACATTTTCTCTTGTATTTCTGCTGCTCTTATCATTCTCCTGATTTTTCCTTTCAATCTCCTACTACTTCTTCTTCTTTCATTTTTCTTCCAATCCATTCTCTCCTCTTCTTCAGTCTTCTTATTCCCCTACATCTTCTCTTTATTCTCTCTCTATCGCCATTTTCCTCATTCTTTTTCTTCTTCCTCTACTTATCTTTCGTTTCCTTCTTTTTTTATTCTTTTTCTAATTCTTCCCATCCACCTACTTCCGCTCATCCTCATTGGTATTCTTCTTTTGCTGCTAATGCTTCTTTGTCTTCATCTCATTCTTCTTCTTCCTCATCTACTTCTCCTTCTTTCCATTCTCCTTTCTCTTCTTCTTCTTTTTCTCCTCCTTCTTTTTCTCCTCCTTCTTTTTCTCCTCCTTCTTTTTCTCCTCCTTCTTTCCCTCACTCTCTTCTCCTTCTTCTTCATCTTCTTCTTCTCGAACCCTTTCTTCACCTATGACCTTCTCGCTTCTCACTCAGCTCGCTTGTGAAAGCATTGTTTACCAACATCATTACATTCATGGTGACTACCTTTTTCCTGGTCGGGTTTTCCTCTTCAGGAATATGTTTGCGGTCAACAAACGGAAGAAAAAAATTACAGATGATATGAACTCTACTACTACTGATGATATGACAATGATCATCATGATTTCAAAGAAGATTAATCAACACATTTTTTTCAAGGAAATACGATGAACGATGAACATCTGTTATTTTTCCATTGATTTACTATTCTTTCATAAACAAATATCATGAGAATTTGTATTAAAGTTATCAACGTCGCCTTTTTCCTTTCCCCTTTATTTCCAACTTCTCCACATCCTCTACTTGGTTTTCTACTTCATTCGAGTTTTCTTCATTTTTTTCTCTTCTCTACTTTCTCAACTTTTCACTTCTCGTTTTCACTTCTTCTTGTATCGTCTTCTACATTATCATTATCGCCACCATCATAAAATTTTGTGATAGAATTACTTTCAATTACAGCTTCTTTAAACGTATTACGGAACTAGCAATAACAACAAATTATTATGTATCAGTCCATCAAACAATTATCATCACAATAAATCAATTTTTTTCTCATCCTGCTTCTTCTACGTTTAAAATTTGCAGTTTCGATTCACATGAATTTCTTCATACATCTAGTTCACTCCTCAACTCCGTCGTTTCCCTATTTTTATTCCTCAAATACAGAATAACTAACTGAATATTGGTGTTTCGTTCAATAAGAATCTCCCAGAATTTTGAGTCGAGCAAGTCATAATTAAGCGGAACGGAAAAGAGTAAGATTTAAAAAATATAAGAATTAGGAACAGAATGAGAAGGTATCTACGAAGAAGCAAAAGTGGAAATAGGGAAAGTGGGAAAAGTAACAGAGAGAAGGTAAAGTGTTTATATAAGTAAAGCAGAATGAAAAGGGGGAACAAGTGTAAGTGAAAAAGATTCAGGAAGAAGAGAAAGTAAAAGAAAACAAGAAAAAAGAGAGAGTGTTGGAGATAAGTCACCGATATTTCACCTTCTGGAACAGCATCCGGAATAACCCTGACCCCCATCACCCACCACCCTTCAAATGAAATCTGTTTCCGTTTTGGGGGTGTCAGCCCTAGAGAGGAAAAAGGAGTTTGTAGTGGGGGCACATTCAGAATTCAACCTCTGAAAAATATCCCCGTTTTTAGGTCAGGCTAGATGTTGCCGGTCTTCACACATTTACCTCTGTAAAATAAAGAATTTGCTACAACGTGTGGGCCACACTTATTTTCACACTAGCAGGCAATCTTCATCCATTGGATTGTATTTTTACGTTCAATACTCTTCCTTTAAATTCTAGAAAAATACTCATTAATTATCTAATATTTTCCATCAAATTAACGCCTTTCTTCAAGGTAGCGCTACAACCTAAACGAGAAAGACAAACTCATCTTTTGTACATGATATTATCTATTGTTCATGTGATTGTATTGATTCGAAGTGTATGTCATAAATTATTATTTATGATATGTTGAAGTAGCTCTAAAAATCCAACCTTGGAAGGACCTCCACGATTTTGTATATACCGGCATCTATTGATGGAAAGATCCCTGGAGAATTAAGATAATCAATTATCCATGGAGAATTAACTGAGTTCTCCTTCTCATTCCCAGACTAAACATTCCTAGAAGTTACAGTTTAAAGTACAGCCATGTTATAATGTATGGTGGATGTATGTAGGATGTATGGTGGACCTACAATATTACAAGTGGGGTCCGAACCACCCGATAATGATTAAAGAGCAGATAAGCCTGATAAGTCATTGAATAACTTGTAAAATAGGAACTTAATAAGTAATCCAAGCACAATGATTGGAAGTTTCTGTTAAATTTAATGATGATAACTCAAACATTTAGTAGGTGATAATCCGTGGCGAAGCGTGGTATACTTAACCGGTCATCGCCGGGTATATGTCCTATAGGAAATATACCCGGCGATGACCGGTTAAGGACACCACGCTTCGCCACGGTAAGATAATTCAAACCTAGTCACTAGAAAGTCAATTATTCGAGCAATCCAAAAATAGCCCATTTAAAACAATATATAATGTTATCCCTATCATAATCATGTGGAAACGTTTGTTTTAATGGTGTGTTAATTAGGATCAACTACTAACACTTCAGTCAAATACAACTTGGAACTCTGCCGAAACACAGAAATAAATGACGAAATAATACAAAGTCTAGTGCGTAAAGCAAGAGTAATGAGATAAGATCTGGAAGAAGATGAGGGTTTAAACAAGCTTATTAACATTCCTAGCAAGAGATAGCATCTTGAGGTGATATGATGACAGGGTGGTCTAGTTCAAAATAAATTGAGAGTGACTCTCATACTGAAAGTTGACAGAATTGAAACGTCTGACTCACTATTGTTCAATTTCGAAATACCTTATTTGAGAAATAAAGATCACGAAAAATTTACTGGGAGTCATCATCAACAATAATTCAAGATCCATTATACCAGATTATAATTATTATTGAATAACCAAAATTAATTCAAATCACTATCGACAAGTTTAATTTTTTTTCATATTGGTGGATTCTATAGCAGTGGATGTAACATTTGTACAAACCCAGAGTTATCCTTGAGTCTAATTTGAGAAAATCCAGACCTATACCCCAATTGAATTCATCTGGTAAATTCTACGAACGATAACACTAAGGCCGGATTTCACCAAACCACGCTAACGATTCGTTTCATTAACTATTCGTTATTGCAATATTAAGGTAAGGGAGCGGTGTCTCGATCTCATTGGCCGAATTTACTAAGACTGAATTTTGGCGCTGTATTTGAATTCAGAGCCTTTATGTTATATTCAATTTTCATGAAGAGTTTTGAAAGTTTTTGGTATCTTTTGCGGTATAAATCAAAACTGTTGTGAGAATATGGTTAATATTTACGGTAAAATACAACATTTTTGTTAGATTTTTCTTTCTGCTTCTCCCCAGAAGATAATATATAAGGTTATGTTCGTAACTACATTTCATTAACTATCAGCTGGTCCTCAATGGCTTGGTTTCACGATTCTAGTAGATGTTCAGGTCACTGGGGGCAGGTTGGAACATATGATGATCTACACTATACAAACAAATAGGGCAATGCACACTGACTGGTGACAAAATTTGATTTCACCACACGCCGTAACAGATGGAAGACTAACGGTCTGTTAAAACATTTTACTGCCCAATTTTGGCCAGTTACTTCTGAAACAGTTCGTTAAGGGCAATATGGCAGAGTTTTGTTTACTGTTGAATCGAAAGTTGTCTGCTGTATGTTATTTTGATATTAGATCATTAGCGGTTTTTACTATTATGTTAATAAATAATAGAAAACACTTTAATAAACACAATACACTTTTGTGTTAATTAAAGTGGAGTTTGACAATTTCAAAAAGTGTTTTCTATTAAGGAAAGATTCCACAACAACAACATCAATTTGTTTACAAATTTTATGAATAGATAATTTTATTATATTGTATTAGAGTTTTAAGAGTTAATATGGAAATGCCAAATGCAAAGAACACTGCAAAATCGAAAACTATACAATAATTCTTATTAATTTTTATTTTCAATTAAACACAACACTAAACACTCCTCAACATAAACACTTATCTATTTTCTAGGTTATATTTTATTGGTCACATGTGACCATGCTTCTGTGATTGGCTATTGCAATGGAGTTATGAACATAAGCTTATAGGTAGGGGAGAAGCAGAAACGGAAAGCGTATACGATTATGTCGGCCATTATTCCAAGAATGAGTAAACCTTCTTCTACCCAAAACAACCTGAAAACACAAAAATGTTGTATTTTACCGTGAATATTAACCATATTTTCCAACGGTTTTGATTTATACCGCAAAAGATACCATAAACTTTTAAAACTCGAGACTCAAATTTGAAAGGCGTCATCCGCTTTTAACATTGGGAACATTGGGATCTTCAGCTCCCTTTTAATAATAGCTCCAGCATCAGTTATCTACTAACGAAGCGTTTAGTTGTTGGTGAAATCGGGCCTAAGTTAAATGACATGTCTTTCAGCAGGTTAATCATCATTAACTCAAATGCTGGTATCAACCGATTTCTCTGAAGCCCTCAAATTAGAGGGAGATTACATCAAATTACTGACAACAGAGAGGTTTGAATACTAGTATACCTTAAAGTCTGGAAAGCGTTTTTGGTAGGGAATAACACAAGGTTAAGGTGAGGCGGAGACTGAAAACCTAAATGTCTGTCTTGAAATCATCCTCCCACTTAGAACGGAGTCGAATAATATTCAGCTTTTGCCTAATTGGATACATCATTTTGTTCTCAGATCTCAGGCGGCAAGATTCTGTTTCTCATCATTAAAATATTCTCAAACTGAATGGGAAACAAACATTTTCGTTGGAGGCGGATATCAAATTTCACTTACGGGATTTATTACGGCATTCGGGTAAAAGTCAGAGCATCTTGTATCTCTAATACGACGGAGATATTCAATGTGAACTCAATACTCGAAATTTTATTATATTTAATAAACTTTCTTCTCACTTCTTTTTCTGTGTGATGAACTTCTCCTCCACGCAACTTAGTCTGATGAGGAATGAACTTTTATATTCTTCTTCTGAACTTTGTAATGTGATGTTCATTTAAAGTAATGTCAGCTTACTAAAATAAAAGAGGTGGCCGAAATGCTAGGAATGTAGATTGTAGAAGCTGGTCGAGTGGGGGTAATAAAGATAGGGCAGACTGAAGCGTGCGAGAGAGAGAGGAATAGCGTGTGAGAGAGACAGCTCCCCGCAAACCTCATACCGCAACTCTATTCTCTTCGTAGCTCTACTGTATGTGAAGTTCAGTATTTGGAGTATTCTCATAAATAGTTCTGAAATGCCTGATTATATATGGTTTGTAATGTACGATTTACCAGAACACACCTATTCACCGGAGTCTCACAAAATGTAATAAATATTTTAATAATCATGGAATAATTGGAATATGACAAAATGGAATATTTTTGGAGAAATATCTAGTCATAGAAAAGGACCATAAATTTTGAACTGCAACCATGGAATAATAAAAATATGTTAGTATAAGTTATTGTAAGATAGAATATAGGATCAACAATAAGATAAGTTGCATTTGTTTATTTTGCAAGCCTTGATAGTTGAGTATTGAGTAAGTAGTGAGATTCGGCTAAAGATATTATCACAGTTCCCCCTCCCATTTCTTCACTTTCAACCCTTGACAAGCAACCAGTCAGCTCTGGTGTTCATTATCGTGTTTAAACCCCCCTTACCAACCTCACCCCCCCCCCAACAAACAGCCCCCACCCCAAAACCACCCCCAAATTTGCGCGCTTTCGCAAGAAAACCAGACCATTAAATTATTCAAGTAAATTGCATCCTTAGCCTTTCTCCGGTTCTACTTCCTCTGACAATCCTCTAACTTACTCACTCTCTCTCCTCTCCTTTTCTCTCTCTCTAAACCATCTAAGCAGTAAAATATGCACGATGCTTTGACTTTGGAAACTGCTGAGCACGCAAGTTTATGTGTGACGTATGAATAAATTCATGTAAATCATCGTTCAGATTGACTTTGAATGACAAACTATCGATAAATGAATATCAACCGTCATTTTTTTTGTAATCATTGATTCTAATACAATTTTAGAATTGGTTCTCTCACCTACGGTTAGGAATTTCCTATGCTGGGTGATACCAAGAGATTTTTATTCGTTCTTGTGAAATTTGTTATAATTCCAAGTTTGTATATTATTTCCAATGGTTTTACTAATTTCATTTTTGGCAATAATGATTGAATTGATTTGAAATTCGTGGAAGACTTGGAAGTTCACACACACAATTTCAGGTTACCTGGACGCCATTTTGTGGATTGATACTGGGAGTTGTAGCTAAGCTGTGATTGGTCGAGAACTTGGCTCCACCCACAAGTGGGCTGGCACTCGATTGACGTCATATCGCAGCCATCAATCATGGCAAAGAACTGTGAAGCTGACAATCAACTCACAAATACTGGAAAATTATTAGGAAAAATTGACAATTATATTTCTAGAGACTGATTTCTATACTCGCATGTAACACAAAATCACTTTCATCACAATACATAAGTTTCATTTATTTAGTTATCTTTTTTCTAATTAGAATTTAAATTGTTAGGAAAACTTTCACACTGAGGTACAGTACATAGCAATAAAAAATACTGTATTCAGTTTTAGAAAAAATATTTATAAAATTATATAATTTTTTTATTGTTAAAAACTATTTAAGTTAGAAATGAACTATTGTGATAGAAAAATAAATTTTTATTCGATCATTATTATTCTAATTTATTCATTTATTTCATCAATCAATATAATAAATATAAATTTATTCATTTATCAATCACAGCCATCATTATCATTAATTTTATGGATATATTTATCTCCATATCAAGTTGACAGTGCATGATTGGACAAAATAAATTAATTAACAGTGTTTTTCACAACATCAGACTAAGCTGTTTCAAACAAAAGTAAGTAGTCAGCTAAGCAGTGCCCGGACTTTATACTAAGCAACTGGAAGCTGTCCCGTTGGGCGGGAGGGGGGTTTTGGGAGGGGTTCGTGAGTTGATGTATGAGAGGTGGTGGGGAGAGGGATGAAACAGAGCACACAATCAATCTAGATTAGAGGCAGTTGGAGAGGGGATGATAGCCCACCCTTAGCTTTACCGTCACCTTTTGCTTCAAGGCACAAATTTGAAGTTTCTGGAAAGCGTTTCAGGAGTTGGCTGAAGTGGAGCGCGTTTGTGTGTGGACGTAAGAAGATGATAAAAAACAAGGTAAAGAGAGAGAAGGTAGAGTAAAATAGAGAAAAAACACAAATAGAGACAGAGAAAGAGAGAAAATAGTGATTTCAGAGTGAAAATGTGAAAGGGAGCAAGGAGAAATTCCAATGTAAGAGGTAATGAGAGAAGGCTTCAGACTTCAGAATCTCTCAGACTTCTCTGGGTTTAGAGGACCTCTTATGTGTCAAATTTTCAATTTTGCGATTTTGGTATCATTTTGCTTAGAATTTTAAGCTCTACAAAGTAGTGGAGATCTTGTATGATTGTGTAGAATAATTCTGAAGAGTTACAACATAATATGTTCATATTATGAAGAGTTGGAGTCAAAGAAACAGCTAACAGAGGCGCTATGAGTTGAAAAAAGAATTGAAGGAACAAAGATAGTTGAAAAAAACCATTTTGTAACGAGAGAAGCACAACATGATGAGTATTGAAATATATGAATAGTTATTTTAGAAATGATTGATAAAAGGAGCACAATAGTGCTGAGTATTGGAAGTAATGGATAGAAAGTGGGAAATTTAAAGAATTTTAATACATGAATCACAGGTGAAAGAGTGAGAGAATAAAAAGAGGAAGCAATATAGAACAAGGAAAGTTAGGGTTGCAGGCCCCAGACTTCCCACCACCCCTAGTTCTCCCCAGGTAAGGGATGAAGTTAAGTCCACAAAGTTAGCTCCCAGCAAAGTATTAATTTGTTTGTTTTTTCAACTTGCAGCCCCTGCGACCCCTTCACTGCTCAACTACAAGTGGATAGCGTTACAGCTAACTAATTCATTCATCAAAAGTCTAGGAGGGAAGTTGAATACCACGTCACACACACACACACACACTCACACACACTCACACACCCCTATTCAGTTCTCACAAAAGGTTTTAAGGCAGAATTTATTATTCATACCATTACACCACTAAAATTGTTCAAGATGATATAATCTTAAGAGTATTATTATTTTGATAATACGTGTTTCTAAAACCAAATTCTGCAATCTCTGTAATATAGGGTGCCCAAGAAACCTCGAAATTTTGGTTCCGTTTCTAGTTATCTTCAATTTACGTCGAAACTAAGCGTCGGACAGAAAAACTCATTTAACCTTTTTTCTAGTAAATAAAATTTCCAAGAGATTGGTGCCTAACTCATTCCTCTAAGTTCAATAACTACCGAGTTATGATTTTTCAAAAAAAGGGTAATTTTTGGAGAGAAACTAAAATTCAAGCATTCTAAGTTTTTGATTGTTCATATCTTCCGTATGATGTATTAGAATTGTATGAATCAAAATCCCTCTGGGGATAATTTTCTTCTCTACAATTTCAGACCGAGTAGGCCTTCTTATCTTGTCTACTATTTGAGCTAGAGCTGTTAACAAAATTCCTTGCATTTCAAAAAGGACCATATTTTTGGTGGTGAAGTCTAACACACGTTTCCATGTACTTGTATTGAAGTATCCTATTGGAATATTGTTTCTGAGATCATTCTCCTTCAGAATATCTACTTTGCGACTCCAAAAATCAAGTTTTTCAAGACGTGGGAGGTAAGAAAGGACCCTTCAAGGATGATAAACTGAGGACGCCCCTAACTTTCGTATATGTGGACGGATCTTAACAAACAATAGATCATTGTTTTCAGCTCATTAAGGCGGTTCAAATTCATATATTATATGTTAAATTCGGTTAAAATTTAAAAATTTTGTGCCTAAAGAGTCCTTTGACTTTATTCCCATATACCGAGAAGAAGGCGATTTTTTGTTTTCAAATACATCTATCTTGAATGCCTATGATGATAAAAAATTGTATTTGGTCTCAAATTGTAGAACAGAATCTCCTCTTCCATTTGCAATCATTTGCGACCGAAATATTGCATTCTCAAGTTGAGTACATGCAATCTAAAAAGATGAGAAAACTATTTTTCACGTTTTTTCATTATTTTGCTGTTACTAGTTAGCTTCTAAATTAGGATTAATGGAAGATAAAAACATATATCTGGGCTCAAATTGTAGGAAATTTTATTCTCTACGTGTATAATTGGCTCAAATACTCATTAAACCCCTTTAGTCTGGTGAAAAATTGATCTAAACGTGAACAAGGGAAGAATTCTGATGATTTTTCGACGAACAAAACCAAATGTTTTCAACTTGAGAATGCGATATTTTGGTCGCAAATGATTGCAAATGGAAGAGGAGATTCTGTTCTACAATTTGAGACCAAATACAATTTTTTATCATCAACGGCATTCAAGATAGATGTATTTGAAAACAAAAAATCGCCTTCTTCTCGGTATATGGGAATAAAGTCAAAGGACTCTTTAGGCAATTCTATTGTTTGTTAAGATCCGTCCACATATACGAAAGTTAGGGGCGTCCTCAGTTTATCATCCTTGAAGGGTCCTTTCTTACCTCCCACGTCTTGAAAAACTTGATTTTTGGAGTCGCAAAGTAGATATTCTGAAGGAGAATGATCCCAGAAACAATAGGATACTTCAATACAAGTACATGGAAACGTGTGTTAAGACTTCACCACCAAAAATATGGTCCTTTTGAAATGCAAGGAATTTTGTTAACAGCTTTAGCTCAAATAGTAGACAAGATAAGAAGGCCTACTCGGTCTGAAATTGTAGAAGAAAATTATCCCAGAGGATTTTGATTCATACAATTCTAATACATCATACGGAAGATATGAACAATCAAAAACTTGGAATGCTTGAATTTTAGTTTCTCTCCAAAAATTACCTTTTTGAAAAATCATAACTCAGTTATTGAACTTAGAATGAGTTAGGCACTAATCTCTTGGAAATTTTATTTACTAGAAAAAAGGTTAAATGAGTTTTTCTGTCCGACGCTTAGTTTCGACATAAATTGAAGATAACTAGAAACGGAACCAAAATTTCGAGGTTTCTTGGGCACCCTATATTACGCGGCACTCAGAAACCGTCGCAAACTCATATTAGCCTTCTTTGGGATGCCCAAAGTGGTTTGAGATCATTTCCAGCCTTATGTTATTTTTTAGGACCTAGAAGTCTAATTTGCCTGGGCTATATGACGTATGACTCAAATGTTCATGGTGATATAACTTAATATTAAATAGTATTATCATTCTGAACCAAATTCTGCAATTTCTAGTATGACGGATGACTAAAATGTCGTTAAAATGAAAATTGAAGAAATGAAAAGCATATCTACCTGAACCACTGAGTAGATCATGTATCAGAAGTCATTAATTCCTCGAATAATATTCTTTTATCTTCTTGAATTGATGTAAATCTTTGTGACGTTTTTGTCACAATTAGTTGCTACCCCAACATTGCCTAGCCCACATTTCATCACATCTTGTGAACAAATGACTACAACTAGGATAAAAATGATTCCAACAATCAAGTGCAATCCAAGGAGAGTTTCCCATTTCAAATTCCTCCGCAAATATTTTTGAGTGTCCAAAATCCTCAACAATCAATCAACATGCTAACAAAAAGAACATCAACTGGAAGTAAAATTCATTAGATGAAATTAAACCACCAAATTAAATTTTGAATAATTTGAAATTTAGCTCAATCGAAATTGCTGGGGGAAACATCCCCTAGCATCCCAGGAACGCGTTTTTACTAACGACTGTTCTACATCCAAAAATGTACAATCATCTTCCAAATAAATTCTTGCAAGGAAAAGAAAAGAAGAGCATGATAGGAAAGGAGACGATTGAGGCGGAAGAAGACTGAATCGAAGAAAAATAAAAATCTGGAGAAAGGGAGAGAAAGAGAAGAAGAAAGGGGACAGAGAATGAAAAAAGGAAGAAAAGGAGGGAGCTGAAAAAGAAGAAGGAGTGAACGATGAATGAAGAGGGGGAGAAGAGAGGGAAGATAAAAAGAGGAGAAGTGAAGGAGGATTATGAAAAAGAAGAAAAGAATAAAAACTGGAGCAAACAGAAGAAGTAGAACAAGGAAGACATCTCGGTAGATGGAAGAGCAAAAGGCGATGATGGTAGCAGAAGAAGACCAAGAGTTGGAATGAAAGAATGAAGTAAAAAGGAGGAGGAGGACGAGGAGGAGGAGGAGGAGGAGGATGATGAGGAGGAGAAGGAAGAGGAGGAGGAGGAGGAGGAGGAGGGAGGAGGAGGAGGAGGAGGAGGAGGAGGAGGAGGAGGAGGAGGAGGAGGAGAGGAGGAGGAGGAGGAGGTAAAAGAAAGGAGGAGAAGAAGGGAGGAGGAGAAGGAGGAGGGAAAAGAAGAAGAAAAGAAGAAGAAGAAAAGAAGGATAAAGAGAAGAGAAGAAAAGAAGGAGTAGAACAAGTAGCATGTAAAAAAGAATGTAAGAAAGATAAGAAGACAATAATAGTCGGATAAGCACAAGTGAAAAATGAAGGAGGTCATTGGGTATTTAAAAAACGAGACACTAGAGGGCGGGGAGGTGCAGCGGGACGAAAATGTAATTTGTTTCAGAATAAACTTCCTTTCTGTTGTAGCAGTGTTTCTTTTTTTATAAAGGGTGTATTTTTTCTCACCCCTTGTGCGACTCAAAGACAGACATTCCGTTGCATTCTTATCACCAACACTTTGCGCCTCAACTAATTCAACAAGAGGTTGAAATTTTTAATTCGAGCGCTGAAATTAAATCCTTAATGGTTATCAACGACTAGTGGTAGGGGGCAGGGGCGACGTTGTTATTTTTCACTCTTGGATGGAAATGAGATAACAAATGAGAGGATATAGGGGTACAGCTGAAGAGAAACAGAGAGGGAAGGCATGAGGTGGGTGTAAAGTGGGAAAAAGGATATCAGCTAAAGAAATGTGGAAGACAGATCAGAAAATAGACGGCAAGTGAGAGAATGAGAGTGGAGAGAGGTAAAAAGGATAAGAAGTGATGCTAAATGTGTGGACATTTCCCCCAGAGAAGAAAGCTGAAAATTAGCAGAAAGGGGAAGAATGATGAGGAACAAAAGGAGAAAGGATGAAATGAGACTGGAAATGTAGAAGATATGAAGGAAAAAGCAGAATCTTTCTAAGGGATAAAAATGATGAGGATATCGATTACAAAACAGAAATTGAATTCTACAATGAGGCAAGATGGGGAAGCTAATTGAATACGGATAACTTTAAATTGAAATTTGAATGATCTTATATTAAATTTCAATGAACAAAGAATATATGATCGAGAGTAGTGTGAAAAATAATGGAAGGAGACTTGGAACGGAGGAAGGAAGCAGACTCTTACTAGGAAGAAGGTAAAAGGACAATAATTTAAACCTGGAAATGAGAACAAGGATAATTTATCAGAGGGATAGTCGATCATTAAATTGAATGAAAATAGAAATTGCTTTGATGAAACAAGACTTATGGAAACTTAACAAATTATAAACTGGAAGTAAGAATAAGATGTAATACGGATGAATAACGTAATAAATCAAATATAATATGTTTGCTTTATTCCAATATCCCTATATGATATGGATTGCAATATCTCATCTCCTTCTAAGTTAATAAATGATGAGTGAGTAGTTGAGTGCCCAACTAATAGAATACATTTGGCCAGAGGTCAAACTACATGGCCAGAGGTTGAAGCAAAATGAATAACAAGCACAGGAAAGAGACGAACAAGAGAGAAACTAGGAAGCATGTAGAACATTGACAAAAGATGGAGAAGAGAATAAAAAAACAAAGCAAAAAATATAAGTAGTAGGCGAAAAAGTTGCGGACAGAAAAACTCGACAAGAAAAAATAGGGGAAATGTAAGGCAGTGTGCGCTTTATTTTAGAGTAACAGAGATGAATGATGATAGAGAATGTGAGAAAGACAAAGAGACATGCAAACGCACAAAGAATTTCACGAAAAGACAAAAGAAGAAGAGAGAGAAGATAGAATTGTATGTAGCTGAGCAGAAGGCTAAGCTAAGCAGAACGTATAGAAATTTCTGGGGCAGACTCGGTGCTTCTTTGTTCAAAAATGGGTTAACAGCAGTTTTAAGGGGTGAAAAAGGGGTCGAGGGCCAGAGAGGGTTGTTTTTCAAAAACTAGAATGAACGAACACTTCATGTCACATCAAAATTATCCTGGAATTCCACTTTAATTATCATCAAGGAGCTCCATTAATATTGTGAAATTCACATAATATGAGTCACATAAATATCATTTTTGTGTTTTAGTTGCAGATAGCTCTATTCAAAATGAAGGGTATTGCTCAAAGGCTTTCGTGATGATTTCCTGGTTCAATTCTGCAAGATAATGTCATCTTATAATGGGAAACTATACTTCGATTTGAACTGCTTTAGGACCGGCCTAGAGCGGGTAAGCACTAAGACCGAGTGGGTGTTAATCACAAAGCAGTTTTAATCATAGTATAGAAGCTATCTGGAGTTATGGTCCATTCAAAGAATATCAGCTGCTATTCAAAGCTATGGATGATTCATTTAGTAGCAATTTTAAATTATCTTCAATTTTTCTCTACTTGAAGACAGCAAGAGCAAAAAATATATTCCTCGATAATACTTAATAACTACTTGATTTTTTAAATATCTTGATATACATAAAACTATTAAAAATCTTGAAATATTTTTAATAGATCTCTCATTTGAGTTCGAGAGAGAGGTCGATGATTCTTCTATACACAGGTAAAATAAAATGACAAACATGATGCATAATGATGGCTTATTGTAAGTAGAGATTGTATTAAATGTTATAAACATAGTATTCCTCTTTTAGTTTTAAAGTTAAAGAAAGCGAGTTCAAGAGTATCTCAGAATTGATGTAACATTATATTATAATGAGTCTCAAAAAAGCTCGATGGTTGAACACAAAATGAGGGACATATAGGAAAACTATGTTCATATTATGTCTAATATAAATATTGACTGATCTAATTTGGAAAAAAATATGAAGATATTGAAAACCCCTTAAAAATGGATTCTTCAGTAAGAATTCTATCCTTGTGTCAAGTCTAACAATTGACTAATCTACTTGGGAAATGATAAGACAGCATTCAAAGAAAAGCAAATCAACAGTTGGAAATACTCAGAGAGTATTGAATAAGAATACTTCTATTCTATTTTTTACTTTTTATTTCATTTTCTAGTTCTATTCCATTTTACTCCTCATCTCTTTGGAAATACTTTATCTAAGACGACTCATACCTTGAACAAGCATTGCACGCTGGGCCATTTTTTATACATGTGGAAGTCAATATAAGAAATGGCACAACGAGAATAATTGCACATGCATGTTGTGCTTTTTTCAAACAATTATTATTCAAAAGAAAATATAAATATGGCAAGGCGTGCAATGCTCGCATAAGTGTATGAGTCACTTATAAGAAGTAACTAATAGACGAAAGATTCCATCCAGCCATAAGACATCCTAGCCTCAAGACACATAGTGCACACTCCACTATTAAAATACACCAATTTATTTTTAAATGAAACAGAATAACTCCATTCTATATCTGGAGACGATAACAGGTGTGGTAACAGGTTTAAAAAAATATCGAACCGACAAAATTTGGCACACGCTTCTCGACTAATCAGAAATAGCTCGTTATCGATAGTCAACTATCGACTAGCTATGAATGTATTTTAGTGTTCATTCGATATCAACAGAGCGTGCAATCTGGTGGCGGGATTATGAACTAGACACACACTAACACACACACACGTGAAAATAATTTGTCTTGTAACAAAAAAGCGCTTGTGGTGACTATCTTATTATCAATCCTGGTATCGTAAATCTCAACTCAAGACAGCGTATTAAAACATACTGCAGCGAGAATTTTAATGCTAGTGAATTTGGAAAGAGTGGACATCTTTCGCCAAATCTTTCCTTCCTCCACTCACTCTTTCACTCTCTCACACTCTCTCTCTCTCTCTTTTCCTTCTTCCTCCCCCTTCCTTTCTCACCCATCAGTAGTTATCTTTCCTCCACACCTCAACTCATCCAATCAAGATGTACGTCCAGATATTATTCTGGTTGAATATCTGTGATGTAAACACAGCATTTTTACAGACACTATTAAAATTCGGCGTCTTCAAATTTAATTGGAATAGTCTGCAACGAATATAACAGACAATGCATTTTATTTCTATCCTGCATTACTCATGGTTGGTTCAGACCGGCATCAATTTATAATGCTCAGATTTTATTCTGTGTATAAATCGTTGTGGATGATGGTGTGGATAATTTAATTGGATGTCTTCTAGAGACAATGGAAAAACTATTCAATATTATTATTATTATTATCATGATTTTTCAGAGGTGAAACACTTAAATTCTGAAATATTATCATATATTGCTGTTAAAATTAATGAAAGGCTTGAACGAGTAATCCCAAATTTTTCCAAACAAAATATTATCATCCTTATTGAAACTCAATTTCCTGTTCATACTAACCCTATAATGAATTTGTTTCTAGAAAAGTAATATAAGTAAAACATTTCAATAACCACATAAATGATTACTCAGAGCCCGTAACACTGAGCAATAAAAGCCGAGAAATATAACCGTTTTTTTTAATTGCAATATTATATTGATTATCTTTAAAATTCATAACTGAATTTTGGACTGCAGATTAGTTTTTGTAAATTGCAACAACTTCATAGTACGGTATGTTAATTATATCATCATAGCGTGATACAAGTAGTACTAGGTATTTCAGTTTTCTTTGCTGGGGATGATGCCCACATAAGTTCTAGGCTTGTGCGTGGGTGATGGGAAGGACGACGATGAGAGATGAATGGACATACAGTTTTATGTTGGTTCCAAACCACCGGGAAGCGATTTTGAAGCACATAAATTGTATTTAGAGGAGCAGACCACCGTTACAACAGGAGTGCTAGGCGCCGTCTCTTATCTAATCTCACCGATTAGACTCGCCTGCTACCACTGGGACAACCTCTTCCCAGTAGTATTACTGTAGTATAAGGAGTATCACTCGTAGTTAGAGGTATAATTCATATCACTTTTGCAGATAAATTTCACCTGTATGTAGATGTTCACGAAATACTGTATACCTCAACAAGTGTAATAATGGTAAATATAGGAAATTTTAAAATGACTCACGGAAAAATAACTATAAGCTGAGATCATTACTCCACTTACCTGTAACAGACAAATAAGAAATTATGAGAACTATGAATAAAATAGTCCGAAAAACAGAACAGTCAATTACAACGTGAAAAACCAGGCTACATTTGAAAAATATGACGATATTATAACACTGCACTAAATAGGCTAAGATTGAAGTTGTAACATTCTAATGGAAACTGGATGAATATAAAATCACGAGGTTTTACAATGCAAGGATTCAGTATGTATCTATTATATTTTTCATATCTATCTCATCAGTTGAGTAAATAATACAACATTTTGGAGAGAGAAACATGCAGTCGCCAAAACTTCTTCAACTACTGTATTAAGTCACATAAATAGTCAAATAATATTAAGTGCTGCACAGTTTCTGTAGAGTTAAAGGTTTTTTCTCACTATAAAAAAACTAAACAATATTGGTCAAGGCGAGGGAAGGAAGCAGTATGGGCTCATAACATGTACCTCTTTCACAATAAATTGTTAAATAAAGAGTCAATATTATCCAATAATTTCGATAATCAAACAACACATAGGAGAAACTCCTCTCGTCTATTCTTCATACAACATTTGAGAATTATCCACAACGATGAAAAAGTAAAAAAGAAGAAAGTATTCATTGAAGATCGACGACGCCAATTTTCGATCATATTTTGCCGTGCTCTGTTGTATTAATGTTGCGTATCAATGGTCTCCCTTTTGCTCCGCCTCTAACCCCTTCCCCCATCGCAACCAAAACTACTCCAAACAGGTACCAGCTGTTCAAATCCGAAAATATACATTGTGCCATTATTTGTATCGCAACTTCCCATCTCTTCCAAACATTCACTGATTCACGTCTCCTAATATAATGCACACCTTTCCTCCAACCTTTTCTTTGATAAATATCATTCTTCTTGAACTCGTTCTAGTTTATAATTATTTTCACCCTTCATCATTGTGTTCATGATTATACAGAAACTTTGATTTAATTTGACGCTTGGCGATCAGTAAACAGCTGATGTGTATTTTTGTGCCCTTTGACACGATACTGTAAGTATAGCAGGTCCCTTTTAACTTGTCAGAAAACATATGTTTTACCAGCAATATCACAATACTAACCTACAAATGCTGAATCTCGCAGATTATTGAAAAGGTATTTTAAAAAGTTATTCTTTGAAAGGTATTCTTTAAAAAAGTCTTTTAAAGACTTTAAAGGTCTTTAAGATTTTTAAGCCTTTTGATTATTGTCACTGTTTAATTATTACCGAAACAGCTGATTTCTGACAAGTTGAATGGATCGTGCTATATCTTATTAATGCTGAATCTCGCAGATTATTACAAAAATAATACTGTACTTTGAAAATGTCTTTTAAAAAGGTCTTTATTGAAAGGTCTTCTCTAAAAATGTCTTCTTTAATAAAAAGGTCTTTTAAAGACTTCAAAGGTCTTTAGGACATTGAAAAATCTTTGGATTATTGTGTCAAAGCTGCGTAACATCAGATGTTCACTGATTGCCAAGCGTCAAATTAAATGAATCCCAGTATAATATTAATATTGCTATAATGTTATCATTATTTTGATTTGTATCTAATCTTCTATGATTATATTTCTTTTCTTCTCTATTGTCCTGTTTATCCTCTCCTCAATATTCCCTTCAATTTACTCTTCTCAATTATTCACTTTACATACATCTCATCGTCCTTCCTCTATTCCTTTCCATCAAATCTCTATTGCTCGTCTCCTTCTAACACGTAGACCTTATAGAGATATAGATCTTCTTCGATCTTTCCCAATTTATATCCGTAATCATCAATATCGTTTTAATAAAATATTTCATCCATAATCATCAATATCGTTTTAATCTCAACTATATGCTAATTATCATCATCATCATCACCTTTGTTATTATCATAATCATTCTCATCATCTTCAACAATGTTCTCTTCTCTGGCAGGCAATGTTCTCTTCTCTTCTATGGCAGGCGCATTCATCGCTTTAATCGAGCATTGTAGCAGCCAGCCTGTCTGACCGAAAGGCTATTTGTTACCCATAGGCAGGCCTGATTTCGATTATCACCATCAGCATCATTGTCCTCATCATAATTAATGAAATCAGCGACTAATTAATCGCGCCGCCATGCTCCTCGTCAATTGTTGCCCGATTTAATCACCCGACCAAAATGTTGCTCTGCTCTTGTTTGCGGCGATCTAAACGACGATTTTTGTTCAATTGTTTCTCTTTTTCGCTAAAAAAATGTTATAATTTTTTTGTGTTAGATCTATTATATGTTTTTTAAGTTCAATTGTATCTTGTTTTTGCAAAAATGTGATAATAATCTTTCTGTTAGGTATTATCTATCCGTTTTGAAACTGCCCAAATTATGAATTATATGCCCATAATAATACAAGGAGGTGGAAGGGAGAAAGAGGAGGAGAAGGAGGGGAATAAGAAGGAGGAGGAGAAGCAGGAGCAGGTGTAAGAGGGGGAGGAGAAGCGGGAGTGGGAGGAGGAAGAGGAGGAGCAGGAGCAGGTGGAAGAAGCGGAGGAGAAGCAGGAGTGGGAGGAGGAGGAGAGGAGGAGGAGGAGGAGGAGGAGCAGGAGAGGAAGAGGAGGAGGAGGGAGGAGGAGGAGGAGGAGGAGAGGAGGAGGGGAGGGAGTAGGAGGAGAAGAGGAGCAGGAGGAGCAGGAGCAGGTGGAAGAGAAAGAGAAGAATGATATTGATCATGATGATGAGGTTGGTGTTGATGATGATGATGATCATGATGAGGAGGAGGAGGAAGAAGAGAGGAGGATGAGGAGTGGGAAGTGGAAGCGAGGATAGAAACAAAGGCAACGTGATCGAAGGCAAACAAGAAGTCATGTAGCATGTTACTAGCATGCATATATATGGGCATCATCCATCCACACAGCACTTGCTAGGGATTAAAATCCCCACGCTCCCTATGCATCCTACTCGGTAGATGAACAGTCAGTGCGAATTGAACTCCCACGATTGTATGCTCCCATAATTTTCAAAATATGTCTAGTATTGATTTCATACTGAGAATGTTTTTGTTTGTGGAAAATGTCATGTAACTTATAATTGGAATGTTTTCATAAATTGGAAAATGGACATTTTTTGGCTCAAGCCTGTTGGAAAAACCAATAAGTATCAATTGAAATAAAATATAATTGACATGGAAAATACTAGCCTATATTGTCTAGCAAGACCTGAAGAATGAATGACTGTGTTTCCTACCCTCAATTTCTTGTTTCTCTACATAAAAGACTAATTTCGGGAATAGTACTTTCAATTGGATGAAGTTATCCCATACTATACTATTTCACAGCTGAAAGGTCTGATTCAACTTGACCTTCTTCGACCTAAACAATCAATCTTAAAAACAAAAAATTCAAAATTCAGAACATTCACAAAAGGACAATTTCAGAAAATAGGAAATCGGAAAACTCAAAGCTGAAAACACTAATCATCATTGATTACTCACTTCTCATTGAACAGTTATTTCAATGTTTTTATTTTTCTTTACAGATACGATCAGCGTTAAAAATAGATCAAGTTAGGTTGCACAGGAAAGCTCACTCCTAAATACACTCTTGCACTCGAATTCTTCACATTCTCGACCCTGTTAAATTAAAACATTGAAAGATACAATATCGATGATCAAATAAACATCGAAAGGCAGTGAACAAATCGATAGTGGAATGAATACTGAACGGAAAAAATAGATCGATAGTCAAATGGATATCGACAGCGGCAAATGGCTATAAATGATGATGATGATGCTGATCCATAAGAGAAAACACACGAAGTAAGTGTGTTACCAATGTATACAACAAACTGATACGGGATTAATAAGTCACGAGAGCAGTTTTTCTGTGGGGAGAGGGAAAAAAGGGGGTCCCATTGTGAGGGTGGCACGAGAGGGGGTTATCAAGTGGGTAAGGAGGGGGAGAACTGTTTCCAGAGCCGTTAGAGATGAAAAACTACAGGGCAGATAACGACAATTGTTCATAAGCTAGCGCGATGCGATAGCACAGACCGTCTCTTTTTTCCCAAAAATATAACCTTACCACCCCTCACCTCCTCGCCAACAAATGAAATCAAGCTCGAAAAGTGGTTGTTGTTGTTGATGTTGTTGGTTAGTGTAACAGTTACCCCCCCCCCTCCTAACCGGAGTAATAGTCTGTGCATTTGGAGCGTTCAATTTTCATTTGCGTACTATTTTGTTGAACCACCAACGCTAGCTTCTGCGTGTCATCGAATGAATTTAGTTACTAAATTTTTGTTGATGTTTTTGGTCTGCTACTTTCCCCTCTTATTCGTACAACTCCTTCTTATTTTTTCTCTCCTACTTCTTCTTTCACTAGTTTCTTTCTTCCTTCTTTTGAACCTTGTTTTCTGCCACAAACTTCAATCACCTGATTCTAACTTATTTGTTATTCAAAATTATTATTATTTCAAAAATATTCTCTAATGTTTTATTTCACCTGGTTCTACATTCTTTGTTCTTTTTTCTTCCTCTCCTATACTTCTTGTTATCTAGGCTTAATCATTTCTCATTTCCCATTTAATACTAATTTCTATAATCCTTTTTATATTTCCAATATCTCTCTATTCAAAAGTTCCAGTTTTTCGCAATTAATTAACAAAAATTCATAATCCTCCCGATTTTGTAATTCTTCAATTGCTTATCCTGTCATTCCCCAATAATTAATCCTTTTTTTCAATTTTTTTCCTTCTTCTATTTTTCTTATACTTATCATTTTTTTCTCTCACTCAACTACCTGCAATTTTTCTAAAAATCGTTCTTTCCCTCTCAATTTATTTTCTGCTTTCTTCTCTATCCTGCCAAAATTGTTCCCCCTTTAGCTTCAATTCTTCCTCACAAAATCACGGGGTTCTCTTGTTGTACTCTCGCACTACATTCACTCCATACTTCTTCTCCTACCCGCCTCTTATCCATTTATTTCCTTCACTCATTCTCTTCTTACTCTTCATCACTCCTCTCTCTCATATTACTTTATTATCTATTTCCTTCATGCATCTCACAGTATTTTCCCTAACCAATCAAATTATCTCTAATAATTTCTTCAACTCTTTTCATCGATCTATTCTTTTCCTACTCCTACTCTTCCCCCTCCTCCTCCTGCTTCTCTTTCCACTCTTCCTCCACCCACAAGTCCTCCTCCACATAACATTCCTCCCCTCCTGTCCCATACATTCCCTGCCTCAACTCCCCGAATTTTCAAATGTCCAGAGGAGCACTGGGAGAATTTATGAGCAGCATTTGAGCAGGCCGAGTGGCGATTGTTTCAACGCGAGCCGTTTTAGAATTTAGTTTACCCCCTGACTCCCTTCTACCCCCACCTAAAAAAACATCCAAAAATGTCACGGAAAAGTCCGCTGGGAAAATTCGTTGTGCAGACGGAAAGTTATGGCTAACGAAGAGAGAGAGAAACTGATAGAATGGGAGAGAGAAGAGAATGAGTGGGCGAAAGAGCGAAAGTGTGAGCAAAGGAAATAAGATAGAGAATTGAGATTACGGAGGGAGGGAGGGATGTATGATGAAGAGAAAATTTAGATTAATATAGATAGAGTAGAATTAGAGTGATCAGATTGGACTAAAAGTTAGATTAGTGTTATCTATTCGAGTGAATGTTACAATATTTCTGCTTGGATTCCAGATTATGATAGTTGAAAATATAGATAATTTACTATTCTTGAATTTTGGGAGAGGTTGATAATACTAAGCTTTCATCAAAGATGAATTTCACAATAATCTAACCACAGATTGGATTCCACAATGGAATGGAGAAAGTGAGCTTATCCTGAAAAAAGAGTTGGTTACTCATAAAGAGTTTTTTCTCAAGATGAATTACACAATAGATTCAAAAATGACCATTAATAACATTAATTTATTATTAATTTTATTATGATCGAAATAGTTTCAGGGATCATTGAAAGTACGACAATATGATTAGATGGAAGAGTATCAGCAGAGAAAGTTGGAGAAAAAATATGAGAAGAAGAAATAGGAATATACAGAAACAAGCAAAGAAGAAGAAATAGAAGGAAAAGAAGAGGAAAACTTTAAAGAAGATAAAGAAGAAGGGGATGAAGAGGCAAACGATGAAAAAAATGAAGAAGGAAAAGAAAAAGGGAATGAAGTGGTAAAAAGAAGAAGAAGAAGAAGAAGAAGAAGAAGAAGAAGAAGAAGAAGAAGAAGAAGAAGAAGAAGAAGAAGAAGAAGAAGAAGAAGAAGAAGAAGAAGAAGAAGAAGAAGAAGAAGAAGAAGAAGAAGAAGAAGAAGAAGAAGAAGAAGAAGAAGAAGAACCGATGAAATGGTGACGCGATTTCAAATAGCAGCACGAAAGACATAGAACTTGATCGGTGAAGTGATTTTTGCGGTAGTACGTTCTCCGTGGGATGGGCTTCCACACGGTGGAGGTATTCATCATTCGACGTGTGTTTATATAAAGCACTCAAACCGCGCGCGTCTCTTAGTTTAGTACGAATGGATTTGGAAGGAAAGAAAAACGGCAAAAAAGAGCAAAATAAGGAGTAAATCCCCACTGAAATGTGGTGGCTTTCTTTTCTGCATGTGTGAGAAGGTTAAAGTGTTGCTGACACTCGCGCACTCTGTCGACAAAACAGTGCACTTAACCTCTTCACTTCATGACATTTCGATCTCTAGTGCACAATGAGACAAGTGCGGTTTTTCAACGTCTTTTTATGTGTGATTCTATAAATGGGAAGTTAGAGCTAGATAGTTTTAACGTGAATAAAATATAAATTTCTACTATCTACAACGTCTTTTTATAAGTGATTGAATTATTATTTGCTTCCAACCAATTATTCCTTAGTAAATATGCAATATTATAATCTTAATCTCTCAAAATTGTATTTTGATACTGCAATGAGCTGACAACTGCTATATAAAGCTTATGGGCAGAACTAATCCATTCATAATCCATTAATTCACACATTCTTGGTTTGTATAAATGCTATACGCTTAGCAGGACTAGTCATATTAATCATCAGTGAAAATTGATTGATACAAAAGGAATTATTCCAACAATGATCATTGTCAAAATTGTGTACAATTTTAAAACAAAGATAACAATTTAGTTTTTCACCTCATAGTTCTAATAGTAGCATGTGACATGTGGGACATGCCATTTTCAATGTTATTTCTCTAAGGAACCTCGTAGCACAATAATTATTTAAGGGAACTATAATTTCCTATAGTTATAAATTACCTAACAATGCTACAACAGTTGAACCAAAATTCCTAACAAATTGAAAAATTGAGCTGTATTCACTAAATTGAATATTCATCAAGCGCCCTTGAAATACATTCAGGAAATTTCGAGAATGTAATATTGATTCATCTTTCCAATAATTTTTGGTAATAAATCAATCATATTGTGACAAATAGGGGAATATTTCTATGCTTTCTTGAACTACTCCTTTTCTTATAGAAAATATCGTCCTATTTGTGATTTTTTGTTCTACTATCCTGAATATTTGCAATCTTCTACGTTTTCTTAATCTATCTCACTATATAAATACTGTGTCTTATCTGTTATTGTTAGTTCCACTTCTCTCAAACTTTATAATTCACGTTTTTATAAGTACTGTATGTGCTTTCGTTTTATTTCACTGTATAAAACTCTATTTACTCTAACAAGTATGCCTTGTACGTTATACTGTAATATAATATTTTTTTTGGAATTTAATTTATAGATACTTTGTATAAAAGACGAAACACATATCACAGACTTCCTGACTTATGTGTACGTATTCCATCAATATTCAATCTTGTCAAAAAACAGCTGTCATAAACCTATCATGGGCTTGTCAAAGGTTGGTCATAAAACTGTCAAAACCTTGTCAAAGTTTCGTCCGACAATCACAAAATTCGCCCAGAATATTGAAGCGACAGACAGCATGCTCCTAACATGGTTCCAGTTGTCATGTTACGAACATGCTATTACTAGAATACTTTAGCAAGTAGCCGACTGGTACTACTACTACCTTCTGGGTACTTTCAAGGGGTTAAGGGGGGTTGGGGTCCCCCTTTATTCCCACATCACGTGTACGGAGACATTGTGACATGGATTTACGACCCTGTGTTCTGCTGTTGTGTTAGTGGGTCTTCCTGTTTTATTTCTGTGTTAAACGCGAAGAATACCAGTGCAACTAGACAAAGACTTACAGGAAGGAAGAGCTAGACGAAGAATTACAGGATTTTGGAAGGGTATTATGCGAATTCAAGGTGGAAAATATAGTAAAAAAATCTTCCCAGTTCATTAATACACGATAAAATTATAAAAGTACATTGTATATCATAAATTATACATCATAAGAAATCATATATATCATTCATTAAAATTGTATATCATGAATGGGAGAAGCTTCACAGAACCATGCAGGACTAGATAGATAAATTTAAAAAATGATGAATTTATTAAAGTCGTTAATTATTGGCTGGTTGCTGGGAAGCAAATTTAATCAAAATAAATCATTCTTCGTAGACTACGTCATTCTATAAGTAAATTTATTATTTCATAATGTTCATTTTCATAATACAATAAAATTTCAAATTGATGAATTGTTGTCAGTTGATTTAAGATGGCCGACTAGCCAACATCCAGTTGAAACAGCATTTGTGGTGATTCTTTTCTCCGATTTTCAAGTTCATCAAGGCTATAATATGATGAAAATTAGGGTTCTATACAAATGCATTTAAATTGCTTCATGGTTTAGACTGTACTTGGTCAAGAGTAGTAGACCTTCATCTGAATTCTAATGATAGAAACTCGAAAATTTCAACTGGAGCCGATAACATTTCAAAAAACTGTAGCCTAACCTATCAATACTGGAAAAAAGGTATTGTCGATTTCAAGATTCGAGCAGTTACTGATGTGCATGGTTTCAATTGTGGTATTGGCAGAGGGTTTCGTTGGGAGGGGGGGGGATTGGTGCGGAGGTCACAGAACAATTGGAGGGGGAAATGAAACTCGGGACACGAAATTGCACTTCTTTTGTTGGTGGGGGGGGGGGAGGGGGGGGGTGAAATGAAGGGAGCCCCATGCAAATGGGGGGAAATGAGAAGAGTCTCGAAAACTCGAAATACTCGAACACACTTGTCGAGAATCGTTCGTTGCTCTTCGGATTTCAGTGAGAACTGGTAGGCAATGACACACGTGGATCTCTGCTTTGAGAATGTGTGATGGTGTGTGTGAGTTGAATGAAATTTGGATTGGATTTGGATTGATTGAGCCTAACTTGAACCATGGAAATGATCTCCGGTTCACTATCAATGTTTTTATCAGTATAATAGTGGAGGATAGGCTACATGATAATAGTAACATGATAATTCTGATTATAATCCATTTTTAACATTTTCATGAGTTCATAATAATATTGAGGCCTGTTTCAAAGCAATGAAAAAACGAAACGATTTAAATATTGAGGTTAAGCGACGTTTGAAATTATCAGTATTTGGATGGGTGACTGGTTTGGAACAACTGTCTTTTTGACAGTGTATCTTTCATTTCTTTTAATGTTTCTTCTACTCCACTATCAAAATTAAGAGAAAAATAATTGGAGGATATCCGCTGGACTCATATGGAAGGATTAATATTTAATAAATATTACTGATACCATCGATAAGGCAGGGGAGTATATGCCAAAAAAATGCCAATCTTTCCGGTGTCAATGCCATTTTTGAAAAAAATTTTAATTTCTCAACAATCTAAAAAAGTATATAAAGTATAGTATAATTATATTCAGTATTATAGTATATATACTGATATTATAGTATAATTATACAGTATTCATATTCGTATTAAGGTTAGTATTGTATAAGGCTAGTATTATGATTATTCCTAAAACTGTTTTGGGATTGAGACCCGCTTGGCCTTGGTGGTGGACCGCTCTAGGACGGTACTAAAGCAGTTTGAATCGAAGTATAATAAAATCAGGCATAATCTTTTGAAATCGGTGGATACAGACAACTGAGTAGATGCGTCTGTGCGCATAACCAACTAACATGTTTCTGTTTGTCCCACTACGCTCGTTTGTTTCAGCCGCCATCTTAGAAATATTCTACTCTACTGACCGTTCATTACTCGATATCTTTATGAAGTAAATATTTCAATAGGATATTTTCAAATTGTCGTATGACTCCTACCAATTATTCAATCACATATTGCAGGCATGTTAACGCCACACTCTTTCTCATGGTCGACTTTCAAATTTTTCCCGGGCATTTCGTAACTCGATGTCCCCTGGCATCGACTGCCGATAACGGATCGAGACCATTCCAACAGCACAGAGCGAGAGAGGGGGCCGGGGAGAGCATTATCTGGCCTCTGAGAGATAATTCTGTCTAGCCAAAGCCAAATTAATGACCAACATCTTTTAGATCCTTCCACTTGCAACCTACCAGTGGCCTATACCCTCCTTTACCACTCCATTCTTTCAATGCACATTTTTCTCCTGGTAACACCGAGCTTTTACACCATATCTATCTTTATCTCATTGTGTCTATCTATCCTCTCTCTCCACAGTCACTATCTCCACGTACATCTTCTATCTTTCTTTCCCTTACACACGATCACTATATTTATCCTCCTGTCTGTTCATCTACATTATTCTTCTTTTTCACAATCTCTCCATTCATCTAAGTATATCTTCTCTTCTCTATTTCCCCTTTATTCATTCTATATCTTTATCTATCTCTATTCAACCATCTATTCATCCAATTTCCATCTCCCTGTCCATCCATTAACTTCTACCTTTTTACACATCCTTTCATCAACTTCATTGCTTTGTCTCCATTCCCATTCCCTATGCCTCTCGTTTTTACAGCTTCCTAGTCCTTTAATGTATCCCTTCTTTTGTCAAAATTCAAGTCATTTTTTTTGTCCTACATTCTATCCTTTCTCTGTTATTTACAATTGCTACATCCTTGGTCTAACCCCCCAATGTTTTTCTTCTCTTCTCTATATTCTTTATCCATCCTATCTTCATCTTCATGTTGTGTCCTTTCCTCCTCTTTTCGTCAATCTCTATTTCTCTCTCCTTTACTACCTCAATCTTCATCATTCTTCTACTCTTCAAATCATTCTACCAATTTCTCTCCAAATCTTTCATCTTCAAATTTCTCAACTTTTTCTGTTATTCCTTCTCTTCTACTTACATCTATCTCCTCTTCCATTCTCATCTCCTCCACTGTCTCTGTCTCAAACCTCTACTCTCTTTCTATTTTTCCAGCAATCTCTCTACTCTTTTTTTTCTCCATCTCCATTCATCTTCTCCTTGCATCTTTCTTCTCCTTTTTTTCAGAGGTCCCCCGATGAATTTAATTCAGTGCCCCGGCAATTTAGCTGTAACGCCATGAGTAATGTTCGCCCTGCTCTGTTCGGCACTGTTCAACACACATGTGCGCTACCTCTGATTCCTCTACTAAACCCCCTCCCCCCCCTATCAACTTCATGCTCCTCTGCATGCACCCTCTCCTCCCTTCAATATATGCCTGTCATGAATAATAAGACCCCCTCCCCAAACAAAACTGGATTATACAAATGCGTTCATTCTATGTTCTATAAGACCCGGGTATAATATTCTTCTATACTAGCCCGTCCCACAGAATTCTTAGCTTTTCATCTTCATCTTTAATCTCACTACTTTCTTTTTCTCCATCTTCCTCCTCCATTTTCCTGAGTATTTCCATCTTTCTTCCTCATTCTAAAATCTATCTTCCACTATACATGAATAATCTATCACTGCAAGTTTCCATTTTTTTATCTTCTTATAACTTTCTTGACAGAGATTTTCAGTAATTATAACCTCTCATTCTACACCTCAGCCTTCTCTTTCCTCCTTTCTCCCGCCTTCATAAGAAAGAGGAATAGGAGGAAGATGACCTGAAGTCATTGGAGCAAGAAAAGGAAGAGACGAGGGAGGAACAAGAAGAGATAGAGAAAAAGAAAACGGAAGCACGTTGCAGAGGAAGAAAGAAGATGGGAAGAGAAAGAACAGGAAAGAAAAACAGAAGGAAGAAGGAGGTAAGAATAGGAAGAAGGTAATCGGAGGAAGAAGCGCTGCAGTCATTGAAGCAAGAAAAGAGAGAGACAAGAGAGGAACAAGAAGAGATAGAGAAACGATAAGGGAAGTGCGTTGCAGAGGAAGAAGATAAGATGGAAAGAAAAAGAAGAGGAAAAAAAAACATAAAGAAGAAAAAAGGAGAAAAGAAGGGGGAGAGGAAGGAGAAGAAGGGAAGAAGAGGAAGAAGAAAAAAACGTGGAAATCAACCTAGAATAAAAGAGCAAGTATAACTTGCAGAGAAACCGTGTATTGGAACAATTAAACCGCTACATCGCCTACGATTTTACATCAGTTAGTGCCCAGGAGTGAGAGAGAATAGTTATAGCTGAAAAGAGAGAGCTTCTCCCTGAACAAGGAAGTGAATATAATGTCCAGGTTATCAGACGGAAAAAGAGAACGTATTGTGAGGGGGGCATCTCCCCCCGGGATGCCTTTTTCAAGAGAACGTGTGCAGCTGCTCAGGGGACCTAAATATCCCATCAATTCCTACCCGATTTCCATTTTTCGAAATGCCCCTACTTCCCCTGAAACACTCTTCTTCCCTCCCACCTCCCATCAGAGTCACAGTCATTTGTCATGAACCCCGTGACGGAGGTGGGGGGAGAAGGGTAGTCATACGTGAATAGTTGGAAGCTGTCTCCTTATTTCCCCAGCCATGTCTACAACTCTCTCACACTCTCTCTCACTTTCTCACTCTCTCTCTCAAACACACACTCTCTCTCCCCCAACCGATCAACATGGGAGCAACCCTGGTATTTCTCCTACCTTGTACCTGACAATACCTTGGAAAAAGCTTCAGCTTACCTGGAGTCCTACTTTATTAGTACCAATCGTACTATGAGGCTGGGCGTACACCGGTTAGTCAAGACAAGACAAGACGAGATTAGTCAAATTTAGTCACAGTACTTTACATAGTCCTTATGATGCAACACACCAATTAGTCATTGCATCGGTGTGTGCTGCTTCATAAGCAACTGTGTGAATTACTGTGACTAAACGTGACTAATCTCGTCTTGTCTTGTCTTCACTAACCGGTGTACGCCCAGCCTTATGCTCTAGAGATAAAACATACTAATATTTCACGGCATTAAAGTACTAATTTTCTAAACTGTCACAACTAGAGGATAGCTTTGGCAGAAAAATAGGCGGAGAGATTAAAATGACGACTGCAGAACAGAACTGAACAGACTGTAAGAACAGAAGGGTGGATTATGAGGAAACTGAGAAAAGATACTTAATTATATTTACTGTATGTTTGATTTGTGAATGCCGTGATGGATCCAAGGTAATTTCTGATAGTAACCGTACACAATATTCGAGATCAACACATGAATTTAGCGCAGTATCCAATATGAGGAGTATCTCAACTCATCAACAAATTCCAGCTCAAACCGTTCAATTTCAATTTGAATTGATTGATTCACTGCAGCCCTCCTTTCACCAAGTAATTCATTCTCCTGATAAAAACTGAACACTCAGCTGATAAAACTGTGGAGTGGCCACCTTTCAATCGAGTTGGAGCTCCTTCCATCATCAATATTCGTGAACAAGTGACGGGCCTTCCGAAAAATAATGAAAAATTTTCACCAGTCGGTTTGAATTTGCCGCTAGCCGTATTTTTCATTCAATATTGTAACATGTCAGGGTACGATTCATTTATCAATTGGTAATGCGGGGGTGTGATGGACATATAGAAGAGTTATTTATTTTTCAATTTCATTTCTTCTAAATAGAAAGTCTAACTTGAACGTTATCTATCGATTTAGTCTTCATACCTGTGCATTATCCAAGATAATCCAATAGAAGACAATAAAATTCTGGTTCTTTTTCACAGATTTCCGTTTATTTTCAGTTTTCCGTCAGTATTTACAGAGCACTGAATTGAAGAGAAAACAGAGATTTTCGAGTTCTATCTACATCTATCACCTATTTTATACCAACTCATCTCTACTTTCTATATCTATACTTTCCATACCTATATAATTTATTATCTTAGTCTCTTTCCTCAATTCTCCTTCTACTCTATGTTTCCCTCACCATATTAGTATGTGCTCTCAATTAAAAAAAAAATAATAATCTGATGTCCATCCCACAATCCTGTTATTGTTAACTTTGATAATTTAGAGTTTTTTCTAAAGTATTATTTATTATTATGTTTTTATAACTTACCGGTCCAAACTGCTCGAAATAGTTTTTGACGTCTTCTAACGTGGTGGGGGCCGAAAGACCCCCCACAAATATTTTCTTTGTCCTCGTGACCATCTGAAAAAACAAGAAAATAATTCATGTTAGTGAAAAAAATGAAAAACACAATCTCTATTCAAAAAACTACATAGGAAACTAAGAAATGAACTGTTTATTCAAGTTTAAAAATTATGCCCAGATTCTCTCGATTAGTATAACACTAATACCTTTAAGATTACAATCAGTAGATTGTAAAAATGAAATATTGTTCTCGATGATCATTATTCTCCCTACTTAATAGACGTCGATTACTAAGAAAAAATACCTTGTTCTGCACTAAATTGAATTCAATCATTTTCAATTGTCGATTAGTTTTCAACATGAACCATTCCAACTTCATTTACGTGAAACAACTTGAATTAGACGCCATTTTGGTTCGAAATCCGCCATCTGATTGGTCGATGAGAAATATGACGGCCATTTTGTGGGACGGCCAACCAATCAAACAAGGGCGTGGCGTGTCACAGTATTTCCCTTGTCTGTTTAATTCTATTGTAACAGTAGAAAATGTAGTGAAGGACTAGGAGTTTGATTATAAATTCTTTAATAGCGAATAAGTCTCAACTTTAATATTAACATTATTTTGGCATAAACACTATTCAACTAGAATTCTTCCACAACTCTGTCATTCTAGTTCTTATTCGTGTTCTTTTTTCTGTGATCTTCTTATTTATTTTTTTTGTTATTAGTTTTTCGAGTTCTTCTTTCACTTGTTCTTCTTTTCCGTGCTCTCATTCTTCATGCTCTCAAAATTCATTTCATGTTCTTCTTTTCTTCTTTGTCTCCTTTTTTACACCTGCTTCTGACTATTCAAATTTATCTACATCTGTACATAAACAGAACATATGCTCACATCTCGAAGTCAGCTTCCTACATTGAAATACGCTACTGAATATCCAAGGGCCAGCTAACAAATAGGTCCAGTACATAATCGTAACAGTTACGAGCGGGTAACAGTTAACTTGGCCGTGACACCGACTGACCCACAGCCATAACGCGGTAAGCGTTGTCACTTGTCGTCTAATTTAACTGTTATTGTTATTGTTAACGGTTATCGACTGTGAACTCGGTCCAGTACATGTAGGTGGTGAATATTATGGAGGCCAAATGGGTGAAGGCATATCCGATTCTGCTGCTAGGAAGCTGACTGCAGGTTTGACTACTCTAGCAGCTTCATTCAAAATAACGGGCTACAGCTAAGGGTGAATTGTTTTATTTATTGATTATTATGCTAACGGAAAAGGTACATTGTGGGGTGAATTGTGGTCAATGACTAGAGTAAAAATAAAGTCAGTTTGAGTTGAAATTTTGTAAATTGAGATATGAAATATGAAATGCGATATGTGCAAGAATAGAGTTCCATCAAAGATTCATAAGAATGTCTATTATATTCTAAGAGTGGTTTTTGTTAAAGTGGATTTTTTCTATCATTTTCAATTCATGTTCAAAAGTTGAGTGTGTTATATTTGGGGTCTAATGATGGTTTGCTACAACTGAAACTTCAAAATCAAATTATTGGTAGAAAAAAATTAACTTTTGAATCAAATGATCGTAAAGACTTCACATTAATCTGATCCTGGATAAATAAAGGTAATATCACTTAGTGCAACCCAGCGCATTAGAGTAGTAAAACAAGTATGAGCGTTTGCAATAGAGTTCATGGAGTATGGAGATGAAATAAATGTTTGAAATGATCTTAAAAGGTTCAATAACATCATTTTTCTATGATACACACTAATTATATTTGAAGGCCCGTATTTTGAAATAGGACGCTGGCATCCGGATGCTGGCATTTGGGAGAACATAATAGCAAATTACAGTATGACATGGGAGATTTTAGACTAGGAATGCCACATGAGGTTAACGTGGCATCAAATCAAATGGGAGCGTTTGACTGGGACGCCAGCATCCCGGATGCCTGCATCCTAGTATAATACGAGCCTAAGATTTCAACCTGTTTTTGAAATTCTAATTCAGCATTTGAGGCAAGGTGGTAATCACGAGAAAAAAGAAAAAAAAATGAGAGAGGAAAGCAGCAGTAGAAGTAGAACAATAATAGGAAATGGATGAGATCAATATAAGTGGATGAAGTAGAAGAGGAAAAAAAAAGGAGAAGGAGGGGAACAAGGCGCAATTGAATGAGGATGAAAAGGGAGAAGGAGAAGGAAGAAGAGAAGTAGAAGAGGAAGAAGAAGAAGAAGAAGAAGAAGAGAAGAAGAAGAAGAAGAAGAAGAAGAAGAAGAAGAAGAAGAAGAAGAAGAAGAAGAAGAAGAAGAAGAAGAAAACTGTAACGAGGTGAACACTGAGTTGAACAGAGTTGTGGTGAATTATCAGAGGAACAGCACGCTTTGTGAGCAGTGCAAATATTGGCTAGCGTAGTCTGTAGTGTGCGGAGCACACCCAGGCAAGCCGAAGGTGTCATAAACAAGGTGACTATCTCCAACCATAAATGGCTGTGCTCTCGGCTCACGGGAATCGAAATTAACAGATATGCATGGTAATGAAGGACGAAAACCTAATTGGAAATCTTGCAGCACGCTTGCTGCCCTAGCCCATTACCTACACGAGTGAAGAGACCAGTTGACACAATTGAGTTGCACATTACAGCAAATCCCTGCGACATGTTGCTGTTGAAGTTAGCAGATGTGGAGGAGAATAAGAGAAGTAGTCAAGTCCCTGAGACATGTTATTGGAGTTGGAAGCTGTGAAGAGATTCAATAGTTAGAGAAAGAACAGAGAAGATTCAGAGAACAGGATGATGAAGAGTAGAAATAGAAAGGAATAGGAAATAGAAGAGGATAGGAAATTGATAGGAATAGGAGATAGAAAGGAATAGGGAATAGAAAGGAATATGAAATAGAAAGGGATAGGAAATCAAAAGGAATAGGAAATAGAAAAGGATAGGGAATAGAAAGGAATCTGAAATCAAAAGGAATAGGAAATAGAAAGGAATAGGAAATCAAAAGGAATAGGAAATTGAAAGGATAGGAAATAGGAATAGGAAATAGAAAGGAATAGAATGAAAGAATAAAATAGAAAGGAATAGGAAATGGAGAGGAATAGAGAGAAGAATAGAATAGGAATAGAGAGGAATAGAACATAGAAAGGAGCATGGGAGTTGAGTGACAAGAGAAGAGAATACGAAAAAGAGACAAAAGTATAGAGGAAGGTAACTAGATTGGAAACAATGATGTGTCAAAAGCAGGTAGGAGGAAACAACTGAAGAAGGAGGAAAAAGAATGAAGGTTTATACGAAAAATGAGAGATGAGAAGGATACGATAAGTAGAAGTAGAGGATGGACTAGTGAGATAGTGATGAAGATTAGAAACTTGGAGAAAGGATAACTTTGTAGGAAACAAACTTGCAGTAAGAAGGATCAGGTAATTAACAAAAATAAAAAAAACCGGATGATGATTATTGAGATGATTGAAAGAAGATGAAAAGATGATCAAAAATAAAAGAAGATGATAATGAGAAAAAGAAGTATGGAAGATTGGGGAAATGCAAGAAAAATGGAGGTGGAATACAGAGAAGATTGATTGAAAAATAAGTTCATAATCAAAAGGGGAGGGAAGAATGAAGAACCGCGATGAAAAGGAATCAGAAGGAGAAGAGTTCCTTTTCAGAGGGAACGGAGAGAGAGGAGAGGGGGAAGTGAAGAATAGGATGAAAACTGAAAATGGAAAGAAGTGAAGAAGGAAAACGAAAAGAAGAAAAATCAGAAGATGAAGAATTTAGGTTTGCATCAATTTCGAGTGAGACGTCGGTTGGAAGTCAGCAGACTGTTTACTTTCAAAACAAATTTCGGAGACGAGACAGATACTTCTTTCTCGGGGGATACTTTCCCCAAAATCAATCCCTT
The DNA here is from genome assembly GCA_017141395.1 of Laodelphax striatellus. Lineage (NCBI taxonomy): Eukaryota > Metazoa > Arthropoda > Insecta > Hemiptera > Delphacidae > Laodelphax > Laodelphax striatellus. The sequence goes on along the minus strand of CM029539.1, from coordinate 20,368,279 downwards.
CCCTCTTGCAGAATCTCCTCTTTCCCTTTCCACTCCATCTTTCCCCTTCAAATCCCCCCCCCAAAGCATCAACTATCACCGAAAATCCAGAGCCGCCATCGACCGCAATTGTGTTTATTTCGTCTCAGACAACGGATAAAGCTGGCAAACTTAGGAAAAGAATTGATGATAAGAACGGAGAAGAATTGAGAATGTAGGAGAAAGAGCTGCGAATGAGGAAGGAAATGAAAAAAGAGTGAATGAAATGAAAGTTTGCAAATTCAGGGATTTTATAGACTTGAATAGAACGAAAAAGAATTGAATGAAATTGAGAAGGAAAAGAGAATTTGAAAAAGATGAGATGAATCGTAGTTTGGTGAGACAAGTACTAAGGATGAAAAAAATGAATGAAATGGACGTTTGCAAAGTCAGGGATTTTGAACGTGATAAGGCTGCGAAGTTTGGTTGTTATTTGAATAATCGACTGTATTGTGGATTGATATGGAATAAAGGATGATGACAATCTATCACTTTTTGTGAATAAAAACGTGTAATCTCAACAGGTTCAATATTAATCTCGTTCCTACACTCCTTTAGTCATTAACACCTGTTTTGGCTTCGAAGGGTAAACCACTTGATAATCTCCTTTGAAATTATACAAGTTTATACACGGATCAAGATTAAAATTATTCAAGATCATCATTGAAAAATCTAAACACTTCAATATTGACATGATTATTTTATGGACCTATGAGTTTTTCAATATAGTGCTTTCTCGGCATTAGAGAATCCGAGATTACTCGTTTAATATAATCTTGTCCCATCTAATGCATACTCAACTTTCATATTCCAATATTAAATTTTCAATACTTCACATTCAATATTCCATATTTCAATTTTATTAAGATTGTAGAATACAGTTTTAAATTGAGTCAAAAACGTTGATGATAGGTTGGTAGCTCTTGGACAATTCATCTAAGAATTCTAGCCTTCCACAAAGGTCCAAATGACTTTGACTGACTTGAAATAACGTCATTCTTGAGAACTCGTTCCATTGGTCCCGTTTAATGACGCCATTCTACTGTGGTTATAATTCATTTCAATGATTGTTTCAAACAAGTTGATTGTAATAGAAGGTTATAGAAAGCAAGGATATAAGTATTCTATTCATCTTTTCTTAAAAAAATATAAATATAATGTGAAGCTTTTATTCAAGAAGCTTTTGGCTGAACACATTATTGTATAATATGCTACCAATATCATAAATGCGTATAATATCGTACATAAAGACCAATATTGTATTGTTGTTAATTCAATGGCTTTACAACTCTGAAAACCAAAACAAAAGAAACCAATAAATAAAACTTGTCAAAGAATCGTTTTCATGAATGAATAGGACTCAACACTTTGAATAAATCGTTTTCGAAGATCACAAAGCGAATTACTCGCCATAAATTAATTCACAAGCCACGCCTCTGTGTTGCGACCCATTTCTTGGCGTAAAAATGACGTCTGTTTCGAAATTTCATAGAGAATCAACAAATAAGTGGAGAAAAAATAAGCGACCGCTATTTTTCTTTAGACAACGTGCACACACTCGCTTACAGGTTGGTCCAACTGCCAGAATTTCAATGAATAGTTTCTGCTGGAAGTGTTCCAATATTCTGACTTATTCGACTGGACACAACTTTTTAATCGGACAGTACTTTGGGGCTCGCCCCTGCCTTTAACAAAACTTTTTTGGATTCACTTTCTAATAGAACATTTGTGAGTAATGGGAAGATGTTACCTCTATGAATGTGTCGTTATTTATGTGTGTTAATTAGCTGTGTCGATTATTGAACCTACTATGATAGATGTAGAGTAAAGCTGTAGATAGCTGTATTTATTACACAGTAGAAAATAATTATGTATTCAACTTCTATACCGTTGAATACATAAATTAGTGATAATGGTGGTGGTAATAGGTTAAAATACTATGGTCACGAGTAGTAATTATAAGAAGAAATCGTAAGAATGGTGACGCATCACACCCTGCAATGGCCGACACCTTTGCATCTCTCCGTTCATATACAGCTATCTTTCTATCTATATAATCTTTGAAGCTCACCCAAAATTGAAGAACAATAATATGATACGAAGAATACGGTAGCACTCGAAATATTCCCGTTTCATCATGATGGAGAGTTTTTCAAGAAGCTCAAATTATCTCCAAGTAGCTTTCATCTCAAAAACCAGGCAAAAATCGGCCATAAATCGCTATGAAATACTAACATTAACTAAATTCAAACAGTAGACTACAATATTGTGGCATCTATGAAATGCTCCTTTGAAAATCTCTGAGATTATCACAATCTATTCGCTACCCAATTATCATTTTAATTAGACCCCAGCCGTTAATTTTCAAGTACCAACAACAAGAGAAGATTTATGTAAAGAGACCACCAGTTAATAACTATCACACCCTCCTTATTCTTATCGTAATTTCAACACTCAGTCTGCCATTGCAATATTGAAACAAGATTCACAGTGCTCCGAAAGTAATTTAACAGAAGATAACGAAGAAAAATAGCTCCATATTTTCGGTTCGCGTCTCCTTACTCCATCCTTCTCTAGATACATATCATCGCTATCTTTATCCTCCTCCAAGGACCGAATTCAGCGCTATCTCTTGACCGTAATTCAAGCTAAATGATGGACTGATCCTATTATCCCTTTTCTTTTCTCCTCTTTCTTCTCTTACACTTCTTACTGTCTTTCTAGAATCGTCCCAGCATCTAAAGTCTCAAATCCTCCTTATACTGTCTCCTTATTACGTCTGACCTTCTCTGCATCTATTCTGGGTCCTTAAAAGATCAAATATATTCCAACTTCAAGTGGAGTTATTCCTGCTTCAAGTTGAATTCATGACTCGAGCTGAAATGTAACTTGGAAATTATTTTTATCAAATGACTTTACTAAGATGTATCAACTAAGGGCCATATTATACGAGGCGGCATTGACAGCATAGATAAACTAAGCACAGAGCTCTGTAAAATTGGTCTAATATCATTGATGCATGATGCAGAAATTGACGCCACGTTGATGCCGTTTCTTTGAATATGGCCCTCTATATGAATTTGGAGAAACTTATGTTCTCCTTCACCATCGAAAGAAAATGAATTGAAAAATAACAAAATAGCATGAGATGCAAGAACCCATAAACAAGAACAAGAAGAAAGCACCAAGAAAGGAAGAAGAAAGAGGAGAGAAAAATGAAAAAGAGAAGAGAAACAAAAACGGGAAAAGAGAAAAACAAGAAAGAGGAGAAACAGAACAGCATAAGAGAAGTAACAATGAAGAAACAAGAACAAACATATAAACATTGGCAGGGATGAAGAAGAAAGAACAATAAAAACAAGAAGAGAAAATCATGATGAGGATATAGGAAAACAGGAGAACAACAACAAAAAGAAGAAAATGATAAAGAAGTAGTAAGAAAAGAATAATAATATTGAGAAATGAGAAAAAAGAAGAACAAGATCAGGGATCAGGGATGCCAGTGAATGAGGACATTGTGTGTTGTGTTGTGTACATTGATGAATAATTGAACTTTTGAATTTGAAAGGAGAAGAACATCGAAATAGAAGGGAGAGGGATCAAGAGAATACCCAGAGAAGGAAAATATACAGAAGAAAAGGAAGACATATGGAAGAAAAGGAAAACATAGGGAAGAAAAAGAAAACATAGAGAAGAAAAGACATAGAGAAGAACACGAGAACAATAAAAATCATAAAAGCAAGAATACAAAAATACAAAAACAGAAGAGCAAGACCAAGAAGATCACGAGAACAACAAGAAGAACAAGAAGTGAAAGAAGATTAAGAAAGAAGAAGAAAAAGAAAAGAATATAAGAGAAGTAGGAGAGCAGGGAAGACAGAAAAGTGGCTTTTGTTTGCGAGAAATTTTGGGAAATGTTCTGTGGAGCGGAAATGGCGGAGCTCGCTCGCTTACTGCTTCCAGCTGGCTGAAAGAAAAGCGAAACTTGTGCAGCGCACTCTGGCGGCGGCCTCTGTAACAACTTCCAAAACGTCAGAACGCCCTGTCAGCTCCTGTCTCACGCCTGAACTTCACTTTCTCACTTTTACACGCACCAATAAAGGCCCAAATAACAATCTGGTGTACGCATCTTATCAGAACACTTCCAACTCTCCTGTTTAATAAAACTCATAAGTCACGTAATACAGGTGAATAGGAAGTTGAAACATACTGCTGAATCAAGTTTTACAGGCTCTGTCTTTCAAGCCGTTGTATAATTTGCATATTATGTGTTGGTGTTCCTAACCTAACCTACTCCCCTGATTTCTCTTACTTCCTCTCCCTTAGAAGAGAGGTTATGTTTGTCAGCTCCCTGGGAAAACCAGTTTCAACTGGAATACATTGTGTTTATTGAAGTGGATTTGACAATCCAAACAATTTTTGTCAAGGATTTACTCAACTTGGAAAATAGGCTGAGGGCCGGTTGCAAAAAAGTAGATTGAAGTTGATCTCCGATTGCTCATGAGAATCAACCTTGTTAATTATAGATTAAGATTGATATTAGATCTTAATAATATATCTATTGATCTTAATTATAGATCTATTAGTAATATATTAGATAACTTCTTGTATTTAGAAATTATTCTTTATACCATTCTTTATTACCTTGATATCCAAATCCAGACTGATGCACAACTTGAATAATAGACATAAATTATAATATGTTGTAGAAATTAAACTTTGGTTAAGGTTCGTCTTCAAGCTCATTATCAGGGTATGTAAGGTTCAAGGTATTCGTCTATTTAACCCAAAATGTTTGTTATGAGGGAGGAAGGGGTTGAAGGGGTTTAACTCACCCACATTGGTGAGTTACACTTGTCATTTCAACCAATATGTTGCCACGTTAAGGAGGGGGACGTGAGTTCCACTTGTCATCCGACCAAGTGAGGGGGGGTGAAGACACCCCGAGAGTGATAAGGGGGGTGGAGACATACCCAGAGTGTCATGGGAGGGGAGGAAGGGTGGTTAACACGGTGTCTATAATGTCACTAATTAAAACAGACGACAAATGTAGCAGACGAGCCTGTAGCACGGGTACAGGTTATGGTTCCCTGAGGGACGTTTTGTTGAATGTGGCCATTGTGATGCTGCTGTGGTCGCACTGTCTAAAAGCCCAAGCTAACTGCCCTGTGGCTCACACTACAACTACAACAGTCACTTCTAGTTGCTATTCCGATCGGAGCCATTTTGGATTATGACGACACATCATGTTTTCGGGTTTAATTGAATTTTGTTACTGCTATTTTTCATTTCGGTACAAATTGAATGATATTGTATCTCATGTGGTTCGCTAGAATATGATAAGCTAGTGTATGACACAATTTACAATTCTCATACTTTTCACTTGTGTTTCTTCTTCTTTCTCTTCTTCTTCTTCTTCTTCTTCTTTTCTATTCTTCTCCTTCTTGCTTTCTTCTTTCATCCTCTTCTTCTTCTTTCTCTTCTTCTTCTTCTTCTTCTTCTTCTTTTTCTTCTTCTTCTCCTCCTCCTTCTTCTTCTTCTTCTTCTTCTTCTTTCTTCTTCTTCTTCTTCTTCTTCTTCTTCTTCTTCTTCTTCTTCTTCTTCTTCTTCTTCTTCTTCTTCTTCTTCTTCTTCTTCTTCTTCTTCTTCTTTCTCATCTTCTTCTTCTTCTTCTTCTTCTTCTTCTTCTTTCTTCTTCTTCTTATTTCATTCTTCTTCTTCTAAAATTTTTCAATTTTATCAATTTACTTCCTGCCCACTTTTCAATCATTCATCATCTCTTCACTATCTTCTGTCTTCTCCTCCTCCAATCTTTTCTCATTTTCTATCCTCTCTCCTCACTCCCACACCTGTCCTCTCATCCAGTTAGCAACGTTTTCATTTTTCAAACCTTATTGTTCTCTTTTCTTTCTTCTCTCTGTCTCCTGAGTTTCTCGTCGTCTTTCCCACTCCATTCGTCTTCCACACACATTTCTCCTCTCTCCGTTTCTTCTTCTGTAGACCTTCCTCTTTCAAGTGAGATCTCCTTCAACTTGACTGGAAGACAGTGATATTATTCTAAGTTGATGAGTAAGGCATGCAAGTTTGTGTGGGGAGTGGGCAATGATGGGTTTCTAAGGACCGTTTCTCTCCTTCTTGTTCCTTCATTTTCTCACTCTCTCGCTTAGCCAGCAAAGTTACAATGTCTGTAGTTGAAGATCAAACAACAGAGTTTATTCTGTAATCAATCACACGGCTGATATTTGAATTTCCAAACAATGGACCTCAGCCTTACCCGCTGCAACACCCCCACTCCCCCACCACTCCAACACCATTGATACTACGTCTTTCATGTACGCACGCCTCTGATGATGATGATGATAATGATGGCATTAATGATGATTTCGAAAGGAGAGAGTAAGAGGAAAAGGAGGAGATGAAGGAAAAGAGAAATAGAAAATGATCGAAGGGAATTAGAAGCGATAGAAGAGCGAAAAGAGGGAGAAAGGAAAAACAGAAAATAGACAAAAGAAAGGGCAAAGAAAAGTAGAGTAGAAAGAAGAGAAAAATGAAAATGGGGAGTAGAAGATTGATTAAAAAACGGCAAGTAGGAGGTAGAGGTAAGTAGGAGGACTAGAAAAAAAATAGAATAAAGAAGAGAAGAAGACAGTCATTAAAAAATCCATCAATTTTATTGTTGGTGCAAGTTTGAGGACTTCATAATATTAAGACAGAGGAAATATGAAAAAGATCTCAGAAACGTCCGATTGAGTTGTTTGAAATGTTGAAGAATGAGGAAAAGAAAATGAAAGAAGAAATGCAATAATGGTGGAAGGAGCAATAAGAAGAAGAAGAAGAAGAAGAAGAAGAAGAAGAAGAAGAAGAAGAAGAAGAAGAAGAAGAAGAAGAAGAAGAAGAAGAAGAAGAAGAAGAAGAAGAAGAAGAAGAAGAAGAAGAAGAAGAAGAAGAAGAAGAAGAAGAAGAAGAAGAAGAACGAGGAGAAAGAGGAGAAGAACAAGAAGAATAAAAAGAAAAAAAGGAAGAGGGAAAAGAAGAATGAATGGGAGAGTAAAAATAAGAAGAAGGAGAAGAAGAGATAACTAAAGACAAGACGAGAAAATAAACGAGTTGAATGAGTTTTCGTTCGTCATCTGACACAAATTTCTAGGAAAGTCTGGGAAGTTTTATGTTGGACCTGTTTTTCACTCACATATGCACTCTCTTTTCCTCTCTCTCTAGCACAGAGTAGATGATCGAGAACAGATAAGACATTAATATATTATATTCGCTTTAGTAAATGGAGGATATGAATTAATCAGGGATACACCGCTGCGGAGACGCGTGGGGTGGGTTGTTGTTGTTTGTGTCTTCATTCTCTTCTCTTCAATCCTTTTCAATCCCTTCTTCACCACCCCATCCCCTTCCTGTTTCATCTTCATCTTTCCCTATTACTGTAGAGGTAGCTCTTGGGTGTACACACATCTTGGGCTGTAACTCATCCGTCATTCAGAGAATGCTTTCAACTAAACTCTACTTCAAACTATTCTTCTTCTCCTTCTTCTTCTTCTTCTTCTTCTTCTTGTCTTTTTCTTCTTCTTCTTCTTTTATTCTCCTTGTTCCTCTTCTTCTTCTTCTTCTTCTCTTCTTCTTCTTCTTCTTCTTCTTCTTCTTCTCTTCCTACTTCTTCTCTTCCTCCTCCTCTTCTCTCCTCTCTTTCTACTTCTTTTCTTCTTCTTTTCTTCTCTCCTTCTTCTTCTTCTTCTTTTTTCCTTCTTCTTTCCTCTCTTCTCTTTCTCTCTTACCTTCTTCTTCTCCTTTCTTCTTTCTTCTTCTCCTTCCTCTTCGCTCGCCTTTTTTCTCTCACTCATCTTTTTTTATCAACCATGTAAACCATGTAACGAATGTTCTTTTTCTCATACACAATAAAACGCACACTATCATCAATCATTTTTACTCTGTTTACAGCATTGAAAATTATCAGAAAATTATTGGATCAATGCATCAACGCACATGTTCATCTCAATGCCACCCAACAGAATGTTCCTATGTTGTAATAACCTTACTTCCTCTAGGCTTCAAAAAATTATTTCTCTACAAGAATGTGAATGAAGAGAGAGGGTGGAAGAAGGGTGTATGTGGGAAATTTCGATGAAAAAAATGTAGTATGAAGAAGAAGAAGAGGAAAATAAAGTTGAAAAGCCAAAGCGAATAAGTTGCATGCAGAGGACAGAGCAACATGAAAGAGGATTGCGGTGGGTAGGAAGGGTGGGGGTAATCGGATTGTAACATCCCCGTTACCTAGCTACCCTTAAATAATATGATACGAAAACGACTCAAATGCTACTACTACTATACAGGATCGCTGGTTGTTGAGATTTCCTGGCTACAGTCCAATTCACCGGCTACTCATTCTCCTTTATTAGTAATGTCTTATTTTAGTCTGTCTTCATCGGATGTACTGTTTATACTTAGTTTACTGTTATTGTCAGCATATCATTAATGTATTTTATCCTCTGTAAAGTTTGAATTTTTTGCGGAAATGAAGTTTATTTATTCATTTATATTTATCAAGATGTAAGGAAGTGGACAAAGAAGCCAGGACGTTATGTTGATCTGATGGTGAAGATAGAAGAAATATGGGAAGAAGAAGAAGGAAAATAATAGTGTAGAAGAAAAGAAAGGGGGAAAGAAGGAGGGGGATGAGAAGGAGAAGGAGGTCTGGAATAAAATTTTTTTACAACATCTGACTCATGTGAGTATCTCATACATGTTTCTAAATGTTATTCATGTTATCCTAAGCCAAAAGTATCAATTAGGAACGGCAAATTCTAAATATACGTAATACATGAACATCAAAGTTTAAAGAAAATGCTCATTATTGGAAGAAAATAGGATATCTCCATCATCAACATTCCACCGTGTTAGTCCACTACAGTTTGTTAACTATAGTCTATTATGTTTATAAAAAAAACAATAATAACAGCTTATCATTACAAGAAATAATGTAATATTTCTCAAATATCTAGAGCCAAAAAAGACCCAAAACCAATAAATAGTACGTGAGTCAGCTAAACAGTAACAAAACGTCGAAAAATCTTGCTCAACTTTTGACGATGATATGATAAAAGTATAAAAACGGACAGGCGAGCGAGCGAAAAGTTAAATTTTTGCAAAAAAAACAACAACATGGACTATGAAGCTGAAGCTGTCGAGTTTACGGAATTATGAACATGATATAACACAGGATAGCGGTGTGGTGGAGTAAGGAGGGAAAGAAGAGGAGGAGGAGAAGGAAAAGCAGGAGGAGGGAGGGGAGGAGGAGGAGAAGGAGGATGAAAGCTGGCCACATATCTGCAAGCAATGTAAACTTTTGCCTGTTAAGCGGTCTAGGTTGAAAAGAGAAAGAGGTAGGGAGAGATAGTGATGATGAAGAAAAAAAGCGAAAGGAAGGGTAAAGAGGAAGAAGAGGAGGAAGAGGAAAAGCCCGGCATTGTTTTTGTTCTGTTGTCCGTTTTGTTTTAACCTGGAATTAACGTGTTTATTCGGAAAAGTGAGTTTTCTGCTGACGCACGCGTACGCGCGACTCCAGTCTCAATGGAGCGAGTGGAAAAGTTTAATGAATAAAAAACAATAACTGGGAAACGCATGTAACACAACTAGACTCATCATCGCTCAAACTTTCTCTCTGACATTCTCTCTCTCACTCTTTATTTCTTTCTTTCTCACTCTGTCTCTCTTCCTTCCTGACATTCACTCTCTCCCGCTCTTTTCCTCTCTCTCTCTTTGAGGAATCTCTTCCTTGAGGGTTAAGTGTAAGAGAGGGCCGACTGCGCCCTAACTTCGCCCTCCAGGTTCAATAAAGGCAGTCATTCATTCAATTCAATTCAATTCCAATTCCTTCCTGACATTCAATTTCCGTATTTTCACGTACAATCTCTTCATGTATTATTATCACAGTAGAATGACTAAATAATTGCCTCTTGATTACGTATCATCTGAGTGAAACGTTTTCCAGGAACGAATGTAAGGTAAATTCAAACACCACCAATGTCAGTTTCAGTTTCAAAATTACTTCCTGTTGGATTGGAACACAAGTCCTATCAAACTAAAAAATTCTGAAACCAAACGTATGCAGCTGACGTTTATTATTGTTGCCAAACTTCAAATTCAATTTACTCAAAACTTGGTTTTTGCAGATACTGCCCTTTCGCTAAGCATGGCAATATAACTAATAACCTCTCAATATTCCATAATTCACTGATCCAAATCTACAAAGATTGAGAATGGCTTGGATGAAATGTAACCTATACCATCTGACATTTATAACAAGTAAACTTTCAATATTTCATCGAACACCCATTTCCACCAAATTTATTCGGAAACCAAATAATTATGATGGCCATCGTAATATGGATGCTTCGCCGACGGCCTATTAGCGCGAGCAGGGCCCACCTCCATTATGTATGTGCTAATAATTCATAGTTAATATTCATTTGATGGTTTTCAATTATCTGCAACAGTCGACAGATAGAACGCTGCTGCTACATTCATATTGAAATTTAGGCCTACCCCTTCCCTTCACCCCCCCCCATTCCCGTAATTTGGGGTCGTCAGTGCTCACTTTCATAATAATGAATGATTATGGATGACCATGGTAGCATCAGACAAAGGGTGCGAGTGAGATGGAGGAACCAAAGAGGTGAAGCTCTGTTTGTGTATGTGTGTGTGATAGTGAGAGAGAAGGTGTGATCAAGGAGAGACAGAGAGAATAAGAGACAGTGTGATAGGAACAGAGCACGAAATAGAAAGAGAGATGAAGATAGATAGAAGAGCGAATAAATTAAAAAATGGAGTTAGAGTGAGAAACAAACAGGAAGAGAATAAGGTTGGAATAGAGGGGTTAGAATAGAGAAGAGAATTAGATTGGAAAGCAGGGGCAGAATGATTCTTGGAGAAAGAGGGAGATAGAAGTACAGGTGAACAAGACAGAGAGAGAAAAAATAGAGGGATAATTTAATGGTTAATTTTTCTTTTCACAAGATTGAAATCATTTGGAAAGAGATATATTGTTCAAGAAAAGGAAGGTACAAAGGTACAAAGGAAGAGAGAGAGAGAGAGAGAAAAGCTGTGACTTGGATAACGCGAGACATGAAGAGAGGGTCCACTAGACGAAAGAAAGGGCAACATCCACTGAGAAAGAAAGAGTGGTGTTGAAAGAGGAAGAGATCATGACAGAGCCAGACAATGAGAGAGAAAGTATACGTGTGAGATAGAAGAGGATGAATAATATAACGCGAGAGAAAGAGACGTGTGAGTGGGTGAGAGTGACACTGAGATAATTGAGATCAGTTGATAGAACAAGTGCTAGAGGAACTGAGAGATTGGAGAGGAGAAATAAGGCGAGAGAGGAGAGAGTGAGAGAAAGAGAGAGAGAGTGTGAGGAAGAGAGTGGGAGACAATGTTGCAGAGCAAGTGAAAGGGTGGGAGTAATGTCAGTGGTTAGTATGTGATTGAGTGTAGCGCCTCCTATTATAAGCATTATTAATTACAGATGAGCCACTACAACCCCTCCCCCCTTCCATCACAGTATGCAGCTATTGTTGGAGCGTTAAAAGCGAGCGGTTAAGCGACGTTGACACCCCACATGCACTGTTTCGGGTGACCAAATAATAACGACTAGAATGCTGCCATATTAGACTGGATATCATTTGTGTGAAAGCTACTCTATGTGAGAGTTGAATATTTAATAAGAATATGAAGTATGATTTAGGTTACCTGGTAGGGAATTCTCATTCACAATAAAATAATAACCCAATATCGCTTATACCATTCGTTGCTACTACCTTTTAACCCCTGCGCCCACTAAGCAACTGCTATCTGATTTCAGTCAGCAACCCAGCGTTGCCAGATGACTTTGGCTGATAGGTTAGATTACTCGATTACCCGAAAAACAGCCAAATGTCATCTGGCAACATTGGGTTGCTGACTGAAATCAGATAGCAGTTGCGAAGTGGGCGCAGGGGCTTATGAGGAAATATGAGCGTTTCCGCAACTAAAATTTCAGTAATTATGCACTGGCTTACAACAATAGCAACGTGTAAACGAGGTGTGAAACGAACTTTATGGTTTGCAATATCAGGAAGACTTCAATTAGTAATTGAATGTTCTCAAACAATGAAATTCAAATCAATTCCAGTACTAGCCTACTACTATTCAAACAACACTGGATGGTTGCACTCCGATAATTACCATCTGTTCCTTTCGACTATCAACTTGAACTAGACAAGCTAGGGATTCTTTCCAGGAGTTCTTCCTCTAGATTTCCTTTGATTGCTTCTTGATAATATTCTTAGAAGAGTGTTATATTATTACTTCTAATAATTGGATTAAGCTCTCACAGCGATTAGAAAAATGCCTTCATAAGACAATAATCCATCCAGACTTTTAGCATCAATTAAATAGTGAGAAAGTAACAATAAAATTTGTAGGGTACAAACAATAGTAAAGTACTGGCACTAGAGTGTTGATGTTAATTAACAACAATTCAATTACTAACAATTTAATTTGAAGTAGTGAAGACATTTTTACGTGTAATAGTCTGATCCAACTAGATTTAGATCACATCAACTGAACAATAAGGACTGAAGATAATTTTAAGATGAAATTTTCCAGTAGTACAAAGGTCTTTCTTGAAGTATCAACTGTAATTGAAAAAACTCCAGGAACAGAAGATGATAATTGTATAGAGTACTTTTTTAAGAAATCTGCCTACAGTTAGCTGGGATTAGAACACAGTAAAAGAGAGATCCTAATTCTAAATTATAGCTATTTTCTCATATAGACTTCTAACATGAACGGAATTGGTAGAATACTCTTCAGAATACTTTTTACTCAACAATAGTCATTTAGTAAATGATAGAGCCATCTTCTATACAGACTTGTAACATTATATAGGGGAGTCATTAAAGAATACCTTTCTCGAATGATCATTAACATTACTGTTCTTCACAGAATTGTAACATCTCAACTGAAGAGCAATAAGGGGAATGACAGACAGTTCAACTCAGAAATTTCAGTGTATCAAAACGTTAAATTGAATACAGCTCGACTAAGTAATTAAAGTATCGATTCCACGTTAACTGACTGGCTTTCTGGGAAATGGAAGCGAATTTTAGAGAGCAGCATTTAAATTCTACCTGAAGTCTGAACTCTATCGCGCACGAGTTTAATGCAATTTGGACGAGTGAATAAATGTATCATTCTCGGAATAATTAGATCACAGTTTGAGTGGGAGTTGTTAGAATTTGGATCGTACGTGGGAGAAACAGGAATGAAAAAGCGGAAAACGGATTAAACGTTTGAAAAGCGTTTCATGGTTTTTGATAGGTTATGTCACGGATGTTGTGATGTACGTCAATCAAAATACTTCTCGGAGTTCATAGAAAACGGTTCCTCTAACAATCATTTCGTGAATTTTGTGAGGCTATGTCATTCATAATTATTAAATCACGGTTTTTCTGAGAAATGAGTATTTTAGAGATATTGAGTCCCAGTTGCAGAAAGGTGTGTGGAGCTGAATCTCCAACCACGATGTTGATTCTAGTTAGTAATTGGAGATTAACTTAGTTTCACTTCAGTATTGAGATGTGAGAGTTCAGATTCTAAATTTTGAGTATTCGGAGAAATCCCTTCAACTCTCAAAATAACAGGGAAGCAGTTAGGTTATGATGCGGCAAGTTCGCCTATTTCCTACTAACTTACTAACTAACCACGTTAAAGTGATTAACAAGAACAATATCATTGTATTCAAAGCACTTAATTATAAATATCGGGGTACCGAGCTCTGCTCGGGGGTAGGCCTACAAATGCACAGGGATGGAAATTTTAGAAGAAAAAAGGAAATTAAACAATTTTTTAAGTACAGCCATCAGTCTTATGCACTGAATCATCATTGCACTATAAATAAATCAATCTCAGCTTTCGAAATATTATGAATAATCGAGTTTGAATGCATATCATTTGAAAAATCGCACTTGTGGTAAAATTTTGCTTCATAGAAAATAATAATAATATGGGCTGATAACTTTTTTTTAGGTCAGCTGTTTTGATGAACGCTTGACGATTTTTCTCAAATAAATAAAAACAGATCACATGGCTCACTTCATGCCTCAAATTTAAAAATAACAATACAATATGGAATATTTTCAAAATTTCAAATTCCTTTTAATTTTCTATAGATAAATTAAAATCAGAAATAGAAAGGGGAATAGGAGCAGCTTATGTGTTTTGATATTTTTCTCAATTATAGTAATGGAACCGCTGGTTTTACCAGCTCTCACTCTTTCTTATCATTAACAGCCGACGGAAATTTGTTTCTGCTGTCAGCTGATTCCTAAAGGATCGGTTTTTCCTTTTTAAGGTCCTTTAGCGAGTTTTAATTTTAAACGAGTTTTAATTGATCTGTAATTAAATTTACTAAAAAAATTTATTCTTCTAAACTTTTCGTAATATCAACGGTTTTCGAGTTATTCAAGAAACAAAATTTTAAATGGCCGCCATTTTGTTTTATGGATTTGAAAACTTGTCATAATTTTTTTGTAGCTTTGTCTAGTTGTCATAAATGTTGGTGCAAAGTTTCAATTCCATATGTTTCACCATTATTGAGATAAAAAATAATAAGTGAAAAAAACAAAATGGCAGCTGTGTGAGTGACTAAGGACTTTTGGACAATTTAAATATGATATTTAGATATGGTTTTTGACCAGGAACAATGCCCTAGAGTATTGGTAGGGAGTTCTGAAACACTCTGTATAATAGGATAAACATACAGAAATTGCTCGCTTGATATAATAGGATAGGCTACAATATAGAATATTTTCAATGTTTTTAATTCCTTTTAATTTTAATTATTTTAATTCTTTTTTATTTTAATGATTTTAATATATTTTAATTTTTAATTAATAAATTTAAATCCAGAAAGAAATAGGAACAGCTGATGTGCTTCTGCATTTTCTCAATTTTGGTAATCGAGACGCTGTTTTTACTATAGCAGGATCCAATTCAACTTGTCAGAAATCAGCTGTTTCAAAGAGCAATATCACAATACTTAACCTACAAATGCTGAATCTTTCAGATTATTGAAAAGGTCTTTTAAAAAGTTATTCTTTGAAAGGTCTTCTTTAAAAAGGTCGTTTAAAGACTTTAATGCCGGGTTGCACCAACCAAGATCAAATCACGGGATCACCAGATCCGGGATCAAGCTGATCCTGGATCAAGTTATTAGTCGCGTTGCACCATTGCCAAAAACACAGATGTGATCCCGGATCAGCCAATCCCAGATCATGATCCAGCCAGGCGAATGTGTTTTCGAGAATAGTACATTTTCAATCAGATTTTAGTCAACATATGAGAAATCCAACCCAGAATACAGCTGGGACCGGGTTTTTTGAACATAATTTTTTGGTTGGAAATTTTGGTGTTGAAGTAGATTCACAGCATAACCTAATTTTGCATTATGAAAATAAAAATCGAAATAAAAATTTTATCAAAGTGAAACAGTATTGGGCTGAGTTTGTTTATTTCTCTATCAAATTATTTCGAAATCATTTTATTCATATTTTTGGTGCTTTTTTGGCATTTATATCGACCTTTTTAAAATCTAAATTGATAACTCATAGTTTTTAGCTTTGGAAGTGGAAATTTGTGTTTAATAGTGAATGTAAACATAACCTTTTGAAATAATAATGCCGGGTTGCACCAACCAAGATCAAATCACGGGATCACCAGATCCGGGATCAAGCTGATCCTGGATCAAGTTATTAGTCGCGTTGCACCATTACCAAAAACACGGATGTGATCCCGGATCAGCCAATCCCAGATCATGATCCAGCCAGGCGAATGTGTTTTCGAGAATAGTACATTTTCAATCAGATTTTAGTCAACATATGAGAAATCCAATCCAGAATACAGCTGGGACCGGGTTTTTTGAACATAATTTTTTGGTTGGAAATTTTGGTGTTGAAGTAGATTCACAGCATAACCTAATTTTGCATTATGAAAATAAAAATCGAAATAGAAATAATATTATTATCAAAGTGAAACAGTATTGGGCTGAGTTTGTTTATTTCTCTATCAAATTATTTCGAAATCATTTTATTCATATTTTTGGTGATTTTTTGGCATTTATATCGACCTTTTTAAATTCTCAATTGATAACTCATAGTTTTTAGCTTTGGAAGTGGAAATTTGTTTTTAATAGTGAATGTAAACATAACCTTTTGAAATAATTACCAAAACAAGTAAAACATGTTTTGGACTATGTATCTGTGTTAATTGTACTTCCTTGAATAAATAAATCGTGTTATTCAAATAGTTTGTGTTTATAATTATCTGAATATGTAATTTATTAATGAAAAATCGTAATTACTTTTAATTAATTGGAGATACATTTCCGTAAATTTGCATAATTCTTTTTCAAATTGGTTCATCCAAAATCAATGTCTATTCATAATAGACATAAATTGACAATGTAATATGTTTTTTAAATAGATTTCAAACTCCAATTCAAGAAAATTAATTTTTTTGTTCTCAACTGCGGAGTAATCCTACTCTGTCGAGGTATCAGCTTTGATCCTGGATCAATCAGTCACGTGGTAGGATCAAATTCCTAATCCAGGTTGGTGCAACGAAATATCGTGGATTAATGTACCTCGATCATGATCCAGGATCACGATCCTAGATCTGCTTGATCTCGCTTTGGTGCAATGAAATTCCTGGATCAAATATGGCGAACATGGATCACGATCCTGGATCAGACTTGATCTTGCTTGGTGCAACCCAGCATTACCAAAACAAGTAAAGCATGTTTTGGACTATGTGTCTGTGTTAATTGTACTTCATTGAATAAATAAATCGTGTTATTCAAATAATTTGTGTGTATATTTAACTGAATATGTAATTAATTTATGAAAAATCTTAATTACTTTTAATTAATTGAAAATATATTTCCGTAAATTTGCATAATTCTTTTTCAAATTGGTTCATCCAAAATTAATGTCTATTCATAATAGACATAAATTGACAATGTAATATGTTTTTTGAATAGATTTCGAACTCCAATTCAAGAAAATTAATTTTCTATTCTCATTGAGAGTGTAATCTAACCTAGAAACTGCAGAGTAATCCTACTCTGTCGAGGTATCAGCTTTGATCCTGGATCAATCAGTCACGTGGTAGGATCAGATTCCTAATCCAGGTTGGTGCAACGAAATATCGTGGATTAATGTACCTCGATCATGATCCAGGATCACGATCCTAGATCTGCTTGATCTCGCTTTGGTGCAATGAAATTCCTAGATCAAATATGGCGAACATGGATCACGATCCTGGATCAGACTTGATCTTGGTTGGTGCAACCCAGCATAAAGGTTCTCTAGACTTAATCATAATCATAATCATTTATTGGATCAAGCAATACAATCTTATAGGAAAGAAAAAACAGGTGTTAACCCAAAACTTCTTCTGTTCCAAAATTTAGTCTGATAAATTGTTCAAATTAAGGTTATGTACAATAGTTTTGTTCACATCAACGATTTTCACTTCAAAAAACACAAACCGAAAATGAAATACGAATTTTGAATTTGAAAAGGTCAATAAAAAGCCAAAAAAAACACCAAACAATTCAAAAAATTCAAGAATATTGAATTCAATTCGAAAATTTTGAGCCTAAAAATTCACACCACTATCTATGAGCAACTACAGCTCAAGCCTTTTGATTATTGTGTCGAAATCACTGTTTAATTATTACTGGATCAGCTGATTTATGACAAGTTAATTGGCTCCTGCTATACTGATTGAAACGAATTATCTCAACAGCTGATAATTATAATCTTCTCTCACTCGCACTCACTCTCTCTCAACATCGAGAACCATACGGAAAATTGTTTCTTCTGTCAGCTGATTCTCTGTCACTGTCTCAGCAGCTGAAATAATAATCTTGTCTCACTCACACACTCACTCGCTCTCACTCTTTCTCATCATTTACAGCCGATGGAAATTTCTTTCTTCTGTCAGCTGATTCTTAAAGGATCAATTTCTCCTTTTTTAGGTCCTTTAGCGAGTTATCCCAGGGATGAGACCCGGCGCAAACGAATTTTTGTATCACAAACCTCCTATATTCCAAATTTCGTCAAAATCGTTAGAGCCGTTTTCGAGATCCGTTGGACATACATACATACATATATACATACAGAAATTGCTCGCTTAATATAATAGGATAACTCATATTGGATCAACTGCTAATAAAAATTATTGTACAGAATCAGAGGAGCGCGTTCACACATTGCTATAAGAAGTGTTTGAAATAAGCTTTCTTTCAATTTGCATTCTTCCATAAATCGTGCTATGAAGAGTAATATTAATTTGTTAATATTAAGTTGGCGGATGGCGAATAAATTCCATCAGATATATAGATAGATAGAGAGATATTATTCCTTACCAATCAACAACGTAAAGAAAAATCATCACTTAGGCTAATTCTTTTGTTTAATAATATTTTAAACTATTGTTCTGCAAAAATATTGATATTTTCTTGGCATTATTGATGACCGTAGAGTCAGACGGCAAAAGAAATATCTCTCTATCTATCTACTGTCATCCGCCAACTTGAATCAATATCCCTGTATAATTTATAGTTGGATTAGCATTATTTGATACTTGAAACTGATTGATTTCTTTGAATATAAGGAATTATTTTTAATACACTTTAATAAAAAAAAAAGATGTAACACCTTGACACCCCATCTTGTTGTTATTTTAGTTTTTAAATACTATACTTCACTTTTGATTGGTATTTCATATTGATTCGGTGTATTCGGTATTTTACTCACGCATACTGGATAAGTACAGAAATTTAATCCAACTTCTTCTACTCACCTGTAAAAGATGAAAGAGATTGTTAATGAAATGAATGGATGAATAATTATCATAAATCGACAAATATATATAATCAATATTAATAAAATAATAACCATATCTGTGATCATCCTCCACAAAATGTATTCAGTTAAAAACTGTAGTACACTTACTTTAAAATTGAAAAACTGTAGTGGAATACACGAGGTAATGAAATCATTACGTCGTTTCATTAATCATTAACTGTCACCATTATTTTCGACGTACTTCAGACACTTGACAGAATGTATCTACTCATGGAACTGCAATTTATCCATTGTAAAACTGTAATAGTATCCAATCCGCTCTCGTAGGATAGACTCAAATACACGTCGAACAAGAATCAATGAGTCAAAGCATCTCAGCCACTCGACAAACTGTATTTATCCTGAAACAATAGTTTCATCCATTGTAGAACTGTTAATCCCCATTCACAAGTATTATTCCAGAGAACACTCGACTAAGATACACTTCAAGTGCGAAGATTACCGACATCTTGAACACCAATAAGATACTGAAACAAATCTGTTTATTATTTTTGTCGTAGAGCGTCTTAGCGCGCCAAGAATTGGGTGGAATGGAGGAGTTCGGGCGAACGGAAGAAGGGTGGAGAAGAATAATGGAGAAGAAGAAGAGAAGAAGAAGAAGAGGGAAGAGGAAAGAAGCAGAATGATTCCCAAAGCGACGATACACTTTAAAGTATCTTACTGATCGGATTAGAGTGACTTGCAGTTGAATCTGTCTGAGAACGATGCTCGCTTTCGGCATTTCGCTACAGCGACTCCATTCAGACTCGCCTCGCCACGCCTCGCCTCGCCACGCCTCGCCTCGCCACGCCAAATCTCGAGTCTTATGTCGGCTTCTTATACCCCAAATAAGATTGTAACATGCACACTTCAACGTATAAACATGAAGTGTTTCGGAGAATCGTTTCTTGCACAACATACAGTTATTTTGATCGAAATAGAATTTATTCCATCGTTTCAGAGTCTATCATTTCATTTTTAAAGACTTCATTGAAGACTCTGAGGTTCTGGCCAATCATATCTATGAACAGATACTTTGAACAACTGGTACATGTATTGTTTACTGAATTTTTTCTATAGATGAAGTTATAATATAGAAATTTATAAAATAATTTTTTGTAATATGGGAAGAAGTCGAAAGCACACCGGACTCAGAAACTTTGAAAATAATATTTCATACCTCTTATTACTGATAATATTGTGTAGGCTACTGTATTTTTCGATACATATATTGTGATTTATTCAAGTTTTTCTTTTTCCATTTTCCAAGTCAGTAGAAGGATTCACAACTAGAATGAACTCTATCCAGATTCAACTGTTATTACGCTTGAATCCAATGTTAAAAAAGCTTGAAGGCCCAGAAATCCCATCTAAAACCGAATTTCCTATATTTTTGTGGCTCGAAAGTAGAGAAATCTCTAGTTGCATTTTTAACAAATTTTAGCAAAATTTTCAGGCTGGTGTTAAATTGGCCCGCACTAATTGCGACTCCCCGTTCTAGTACCTAGAAATCTAAACAAACGTCAAATCTGCAAAAACAAACCTAAACTTACGATTTATAACAATTTCAATTGGCGGGCTGTATCTTGCGGGCCAACTACACAGACATAAATTGCTTATCAACTATTTCAAATTCGAATTCAAATTGATATTCAAATTTTTGTTAAAATCATTGTTACAAACGAAAATAATTCAGTTATTGAGATAGAACGTTCTAATTTGAATATCTTATAGAAAAACAGACAGGTACCACACACGACTTCCAACTCAATTAATCTTGTCAAGAGAGAATGGAGAACTAGTGAAGATGACAGACACGATACAAGCGATGAAAGAAGAAGAAGAGAAAGAAGAGTGGGAAGAGGAAGGGGGGAGGTGGTGGAGGAGAACAGAAAATAGATTCATAAAATGGCATTCCTCAGTTTCTGACTGAAAAGTAAAGCATTGTTACAGATGAGGGCGCCCACACAACATGTTTCATAATTCTCCTCCTTCTCTTTCTCCTTCTTCCTCACAATCGTATCTTCTTTTTCTCCTCCTTCAATATCTTCTTCATCTTCATCTTCATCTTCTCCTCCTCCTTCTTCTTCTTCTTCTTCTTCTTCTTCTTCTTCTTCTTCTTCTTCTTCTTCTTCTTCTTCTTCTTCTTCTTCTTCTTCTTCTTCTTCTTCTTCTTCTTCTTCTTCTTCTTCTTCTTCTTCTTCTTCTTCTTCTTCTTCTTCCTCTGTTTTTCTGTCTAGGAAGTTGTGGTTGAGGTTTCAGGGTGTGAGAGTGATAGTTTACAGACTGGAGGTGGAAGACGGCGAGTGAAAAAGAGAAGATAGGGAGAAAGAGTGGGAGAGAAGAGTTCCGAAAACAGAGAAAGGAATAGGGTGGGCGGTAGTTTGGAGGAGGAGAAGGGCTCCTCGAAGTTGAGACACTTAAAATTAATTTTGACTAGTAACGAAGCGGCAATGATAAATGGTTCCAGCTAGACAGTCTTGTGCGCCTTACGTGGAGAAGGATAGGCAACCTGGCAAGCAGCTTTCTGGTGGAAGAACAAGAGGAAGAGAAAGAACAATGGAAAATAGAAATGAGGAGAGGTATTAGAAGATGTTGTAAGGAAGATGATGAAGAAGAAGGAGAGTGAGAAAAAAACCAACGAGAAAGAGAATTAAGAGGTTTAGAAAGAAGATAGATGGTTGGGATAGTTGGAACTGAAAAAGCCTTCGTGAATTTGAAAACCAAATCAATACATCACGAAAAAATGATTTGATACAAATGAGGCAATATTATTACTGGCAGTTCCTGATTGTATTATTGTATAACTAATTATATCCTTCATAAACGAAAAATGAGATGAAAGTGATGCGATATTATTGACGCTGGAGGCATGTTGAATAAGAAGTAATAAAGATGAATGGCATGTTGAATAAGAAGAAGGAGAATGAGAAGAAGAAAGACACGCACGAGTTGATGAAGAAAGAGGAGGAGGAGGAGGAGGAGGAGAAGGAGGAAGAGCAGCTGGAGGCAAAGAATAAGAGGTAGACGAGAAGGAAGAAGAGAAACAATAAAAGGAACCGAGTGAGCAGAATAGGAGGGAGACGATGGAAAAGAAGGAGAAAAAGAATTAGAGAGATAACACAAACAAGAAGAAGAATATTGGTAGATGGTACAGCGTCGTGGGAAGGGATGCAGCGTACGATAGTGCTAGTTGAGACACGAAAAATAGGTGAAAGGATGAAGTAGGAGTGGGGGAGGAGGAGGAGTAGGAGGAGAAGGAACGTGCAAAAGACGATGGCGGAACGTGAGAAGGCCACAAAAGTTTTCTCCAAAAACAACTTAACCTATATTTTTGTTTTTCTGGTCCACCCTTCCCACTGCCGGCACCACTATTTCTTAAGGGGCACCGGCGTCCTTTCTCGCGACGCGTTCACTTTTCCACGTTTCTAAATCCTTGCCCCCCCTCCCCACTCACAGATGTAACCTCCTTTCCGACCCTCTCTTCTGCATCCATTGGAGCTCTCTCCCCCCACACTGGAAACAGGCTGCCCCAAAAACACCGCAAACATTTCTCCAGATCCATCGTCGGTCGTTTTTCAAAAACGAGGTAGCAGCTTTCTGACCCCTCCCCACTTCACCATACTACTTTCACCCCCTCCTTTACTAGTTGCTCCTTTCTCTCCACCTCTTTCTGAAGAAGAAGAAGGAAGAAGAAGAAGAAGAAGAAGAAGAAGAAGAAGAAGAAGAAGAAGAAGAAGAAGAAGAAGAAGAGAAGGAAGAAGAAGAAGAAGAAGAAGGAAGAAGAAGAAGAAGAAGAGGAAGAAGAAGAAGAAGAAGAAGAAGAAGAAGAAGAAGAAGAAGAAGAAGAAGAAGAAGAAGAAGAAGAAGGAAGAAGAAGAAGAAGAAGAAGAAGAAGAAGAAGAAGAAGAAGAAGAAGAAGAAGAAGAAGAAGAAGAAGAAGAAGAAGAAGAAGAAGAGGAAGACAAGAAGAAGACAGAAGAACAAGAAGAACAAGAAGAACAAGGAGGACAAGAAGAATAAGAAGAACAAGAAGGAACAAGGAAGAACAAGGAAAGAACAAGAAGAACAAGAAGAACAAGAAGACAAGAAGAACAAGAAGAAGAATAAGAATAAAAACAAGAAGAACAAGAAGAACAAGAATAAAACAAGAAGAACAAGAATGAGAACAAGAAGAAGAATAAAAACAAGAGAATAAAACAAAGGAAAATAAGGATGAGAAGGAAATGAAAAGGAGAAGACAACAACAAAAAAATGAAGAAGTAGAGGAAGAAACCGATGAAGTAATCTTCTCACACTACCTTCCTGAAAACTTTCTTGGGTCATCTGTACTCATGCACTGGAGATTTTGCAGTGAGTAGGGAGACATATAGGAATGGGACTAGACAAGTAGCTTTGCATATCAATATTGAGGTCAGCCGCTTCTTCTTGGATTTGTATTTTTATTGGCATAATATGGTGATTGCCACATAAAAAGTGGTCCACAGTAGATAGAAAGGTATGCAGTTTCAGAAAATAGGTAAATATGAATCAGGTTAGGTAGATTAGGTTGAGTGGACATCTTCTACTTTGATAAATTGGATTCGATTCCTAATTAAAGCCTGCTACCTTTTCATGTTACCTAAAAAGTACACCAACCTACATCTTCATAATCTTTCTCTCTTCTTCTTACCTTAATTTTTTACTAATCACTATTTACTGTACTTAATTCATGCGTGCTATCATATGTATTTGATGATATCTATAGTAATATTCATTGATTCTGCGGATGGCAAATAAATTCTATTAAGCATTTATTTTAAAATTTATTTATTGCCAACGGATGATGTTCTGTTGATTTATTTTTTAAATATGTTTCTTTCATTTTATATGAGGTATTGATGTGAAAAATAGTCAAAAGAACATCACCCTTCAACATAGAAATGTTAAATGGAAGTTATTCGCCATCAGCCAAATTAAATGAATATACCTATATATGAAGACCAACAGTAAGTTGCACGAAAGTCAATTAAATTTAATTGATGTCATCTAACGGAACCATTGCGAAACGTACCATTGAACACCGTGAAATCTTCATCTTACGGCGATTATACTAAATTGATACGAATTCATGCTTAATTATTAAAGGAGAGCAATTAGAGAGAATAAAAGATTTGAGGAATCGATTACTAAGGATGGATTAAAGAATTCTGAAGAAACATGCATGAAAATTATAATTCTCGAGAAAGACAAACAAATAATCCTATTCAACTAATGATAACTGATATCATGACATGATATCTGTATATCAATTCTAGGATAATTTAATGAAACTATTATAATAACAATCACAAATTTTTATACATTATAATATTTGCTCAAAAAATTCATTTATTTTTAAACCTTCAACATAATCGACAGAAGCGGTAAATCAGCAACACATTCAGCAAATCAGTAATCATTCCAGGAACACAATCAAATCTAGTGGATTGGGAACTCGGAAGTAATAATATCGATCAAGGAGTAATATACAGAACTATAGTATACAGTATACTACAAATCTGTACAGAACTACCATAGAAAATCAGTTATTAGAGAGCCCGAGTCATTTGCCCGAGTGTTAAAACCGAATTATTATTGCAAAGATAGCAATCATACCCGTTGACGGCTATTGGGCAAATGCTACTCGACTATCGAAATCGAAACATTGGTTCTCAGTTCGAAAACAACAATCTTGAAGCGAGCAATGATTGCCGGCACTCAATTCATAGCTCGACATTTCATTCATGTTCCCGCGTTACACAGTATTTCATATTCCACTGTATTTGATATTCCTAGGTAACACGGTATTTCATATTCCACGTTATATGCTATTTCGCACAGTATGATGTTTCATTGCTCTCTCGAATTTCCATTACGGCAAATGCAAATTAGCAATCAGTTGGCGGCACTGAATTCGCTGCTATCTGCAGCTACTGGGAGGAAGATGAACTACTTCAAACGATCCCAAAACGCAGGCTCTGATTCCTTTCGCTATCCGTTCCACATAGACTACCTCAGTTTTGACACACATTTTGTTTATAAACCACCTCATAGACTGTCTCAGTTTTGGGACAGATTAGTCGTTTGAGGTTTTTCTCTATTTCAATTATAAATGTACATAAAGAAAAGAGAAAAGAATAAATCAATGGAGAATAAATATGGATGTAGGAGGAAATATTGAATTTTCTTTAAATATCTCAGTTTATGAGAAATCGGTTGTTTGAAGTTTATTTCTAGTAGATAGTTTAAACAGAGATAGTAGATCGATAGAGATAGTATACGAATAGAGGAAGAAATGATTAAATTCTCTTTCAATAGACTGCTAACTTGTTTTTGATATGGTGTTTTGTTTTTAAGGGTTGTCAATTATTATCAAGGAAACGTATTGGTGGATGCGGTAGGTCAAGACATTAAGGGCCGGTTTCTCCAACGAAATTAAACCAAGTTTTTTTTCATATGTTTATAAAACCGGCCCTAAATTTATGAAGTTGGAGTGCATTCACTAATATAGCTCCAAGAGCTTGCTATACAATGCGTGGTATATTCAATCAATTCAATAATCATTTATAGAATCTCGACATATAAAGTGTAATATAATTATAATATTCTTTAGAGTTCGTTCTGATGGTTTTTATTATGTTTTTCACTATTGTAAGGTTATTTATTAGGCACATCAAGTATTGCAAGGTATTTTTTTTCATCTTAATTTTTTCCGAAACTATAGAAGCTCTACTGTGAGATATCTGTGAATCGATTCTGGGACATTGAACACATTTCTATCAATTATCTCAATAGCTCCATCTACCGCCTTCCTAATTAGATGAAGATTCAAGTTACAAGAGGAGCAACGTACTTCATGAAATTTATTTCAATAATATATTTCTGAAAGTTAGCTTAGGAACGACACTCATGCACGATCACTCTTCATTATTGGCGATAGCCATAAACTAAATTGAATTTCGGCCGTTGTTTTGAACAAGCTCGCTGCTCGCAAAAACGAGCTAACTCTCTAAATCACACACACATTCTCACTCGCTCTCTCTCTCTCTCCCTTCCCACTCACGCTCTCTCACATTCGTTACGTGTGTCAAAATTCACGGAAAAGTCATTTCATAATAACAGTAACATTGTTCAATGTGTTTGTTTCCAAGTTACAGCGTATTAGAATACGACCTGTTTCGTAGAGCAATTTGGTGCGATAGGTTTAATGGGTCGAAAAACGTGTAAAAGAGACAACATGGAAGAAGTGAGAAGATGTGATGAAGGAAAGAGAGGGAAGAAAAGGGAAGGGAGTGTGGATGAGATACACGGAGAAGATAGGGAACAAAAAATAAGAAGAGCTGGAAAAAGAGAAGGAGAAGGATATAGGCAAGCATGAACAATTGGAGGAGGAGAAGCAAGAAACGTTGAAGGAGGAGAAAATAAAACGATGAAAAGAAGAAGAAGAAGAAGAAGAAGAAGAAGAAGAAGAAGAAGAAGAAGAAGGAAGAAGAAGAAGAAGAAGAAGAAGAAGAAGAAGAAGAAGAAGGAGGAGGAGGAGGGGATGGAGGAGGAGGAGGAGGAGGAGGGAAAAATAATGAAATAGCAGGAGTGAGAGAAGAAGTTGAAGAGAGAAATGAACTAAGAAGAGGAAGTGAGAACATGTAGAAAGAAAGGATGAAGAAAAACAAGAGAAACAGAGGAAAGCTAAATGAAGAAATAAAAATGACAGAAAAAGAAACATTGATGGAATGGAGGAATATGAGTGAGAGAAATATGAGAATGGATTAAAAAACAGTAGTAAATAGGAAGATAGGGAAGAGGAGTTACCAATGAGAGGGAATAGGAAGGAAAACTATGAGACATGGAGGTAGAATAATAGAAAAGAAAGAGAATAATGTTGGGAAATCAAAGAGAGAGATAACCATCTAATAATCTGCATTAGAGAGACAAGATAGGGTATGAGGAATATATTTTTGTGAAAATGGATAGGCATAAAGACGAAATAGATTTGAAATGGATTATGTGAACAATAACGACCAGAGAAGAAATGGAACAGAAAGAGAAAACAGTAGGAATGGAAACAATGAAGGTGTGAATGCCAGAGAGAAGAGAAACTAAGATGGGTACAGATAAAGGACATTCAAAAATAAAAAGTCAGAAGAAAGAAAGAGGTATAGGGTACGAATAATAAGGGAAACTAATGAGAAAGGAGGGAGACTGCAATGAAATTTGTAGAATCAAAACAAATCACATTCTGATGATCAACTTTTCGCGGATATGACAGAAGAAGAGAGAGAAAGCGCGCGGAAGAGAAGGTAAGGAGAATGAAGAAGAAAAGAAGTAGATGGGGAGAACAAGAAATGATTCGAGAGCGGAGGTTGAAGAAACAAGAGAATGGAATTCAAGAGCCAAAGAGAAAAGTCAATTGGATGATGGACTGCCGTAGTAGCTAACACGGCAAATTACTTCCAAAACAATACTTGCGAAAACTTTACTCGTAATTTGTTCTCCATCCTCATCCCCTCCTTCTTCGTTTCTCTTCACCCCTCTCTTTCTTTCTTCCTTTATATTCTCTGACGCCATATACAACACTGTGTCACGTTTCTCATTTAATAAAGTAGGGAAACTCGGCACATATGTAACTGTGTATTACTCTCACATGAATCGACAAACGTTATTTCAAATAGGAAAGATTTGCTGGAATTAAGAAATTGGAGTTGGAAGGAATAATTTCATGATATTTTTGGATGTGTGTTGTTACTTTATCACATACATCCATTGAAATCAGTTTGTTCATCAATTTGAGTTCTTGTTGTACGCACCTCGAGTACAAATAAATTACAGTACTGTAATAATATACCAACAAATCATTAGAATGAACAGCAATGATTGAAGTGATCAAGCGGAAATGCCACACTAGTCAGGAAAATGGGCAACAAGTTTGATAGAGAAACCATAGACCTCTACTACTGATAGAAGGACAATTTTCTCATGACTGGGTTGCTAACCTGTTCACCAACCCTTCTTTTGCCAGTGTCATCTACAGTTTAATTTTTAAATGTAGATTGTTATATTGGTGTTCTAATACAAAATAACCCTTTATTACAATCAATATTTCCAATAATAATCAAGATTTAATTAGATTGCATATAATATAACAGCATGTATATTATGGTAAATTATGAAAATGAAATTTATTTTTCCAATACAATACAATACATTTGAGATTTATACACGAGTAACAAGGAAAAATATTTTATTAAACAAACCCTGAGTTAAGACAGTTTGGGGTCGATCATGTTACACTACGCATATTATATAATCTTTTTGTACAGTATGGGAACAGTAATAAGCATTTGTTTATTGAACAATGATAATTATGGTCTGTTGTTTAATCAGTTGATTGAGTTAATCTTACAAATGACGGAATGCTTAAAGAAATGGACAGAGGAATGACTCCTGAGGAATGACTATTCCTAAAAAAAGAAGCAACTATTTTCACAATGATTGAAAAGATAACGGAATACTTCATCTAAGAAAATTAGAAAACAAAATTGAGCGAGATTCAATGTCAAAAAACCTAGCCAACAAAGATGAAGTCAGCACGCGAAGAGAACAGCCTTGGTTGATCAGTGGCGGGGGTAAATGAAGGGGAAGATTCTCTGAAAATTTTGCCCAAAACAAAATCACTGCGCGATAACCACAGCTACAGAATTGCAAACAGAAAAAACAAACGTAGACAAAATTCCGAATCAAATGAATAAATCATTCACATTCATAGATTTTTAACTAACTACAAGGATGAATTCCACTATAAATTAGGTTGATTGGGGAAAAACTCAAACATTTTCATCAAAGATCACAGAATCTATTTTCGTATCATATGGGCAGGGCCTCCCACACTTGAACCATCCGACACAAATCACAGAGAAAAATTCTGCAGCGGACAGTCAGAAATAATAACCGAACATTCACAAAGACAGCACAGCATGGCAGAGCAATCGTAAGGTAGAAGCTATAATAGGAAATGACGCTCGGTATAGGAACAGGTCACAGTAGTCATAGCAACTGAATGGGATACACGAAGAGAGGGAGATGGAGGGAAGAGATAGGAGAGTAGGAAGGACTTGGGAGAAAGAGGGGAGAGAGGGCGAGGGGATTTATGAGTAATGACGGAAGAGAAGACGAAGAAGAAAGTGAAGATGGAAGGATGGAATGGAGAGCCGATGAAGAGTTGGGGTGAAAAGAGAAGGAAATGTTAGAAAATGGGAAAATACACAGATTAGAAAAATAGAAAATAATGTTGGAATCATGCGGAAAAGAACTAGAAGGAGGTGAGGAAAGAGATGAAGAATAGGAAAATGAAATATGAATGAGATGAAACGAAGGATGGAGGCGTGAGATGAAATAAATGTGATGACTGATGAAAAGAAGATACAATAGAATGAGAGAGGATAAGTTAGCTGTAGAAATGAAATGAGGAAGAGGGCTAGTACAGAATAAGACAATAATGCGTGAGAAATACAGCAAATAAGAAGTTGTGGAATGAAATGATGAAGATGTATCCGAGATGGAGATAAGAAACAAAAGATGATAAAGTATAAGAGGATGATGGGGGAGGAAAAGAAGACAATGGTGAAGAGGAAGGTGGTGAAGTGGTACAAGCTGTAGTAAAGGAAGAACAAGAATAAGAAGAAGCTGAAGAAGAAGAACAAGAAGAAGAAAAAGTTGAAGAAGGAGAAGAAGAAGATAGGAGAGAGGAGAAGTAGGAATATGATGATGAAAGGAAGAAAAAGGAGTTAGGACAAATGATGATAAACGGAAGGATGAGTAGGATAACGACAGAAAGAAAAAGTAAAGAGAGAAACCGATGAAACAAAGAGAAGGATCAAATTATAATACAAGGAAGGAAGAGGAATATGAATGAATGATGATGAATGGGAGGAGAAGGAGAGTAAGATTACCATGGAATGAAGTAAGAAGAGTATGGGACGATGATGAGAGGAAACAAGATATTATCATACAGTGCGTGGGCCAGAAATGATCATAGGAGGTTGTTGGAGAGAAAAAGAGTGAGAGTGAGAGAGAGAGAGGGTGAGAAACACTCGGGTTGAGGGAGAGAGAGGGTGATTGAGGGAGTGAGAATGCTATTCAGGTAAGAGCAGTGCCCTGTGGAACAGTATAGTGTGGGTCGCTGCATTATGTCCAGTAGCAGGCCAATAATAGCTTCTGACATTTCCACTGTATCTATCACTGAGTTAGTCGCATCATATCCAACAACTCTGACATGTACACTAATTCACTTACTCTTCTCTGTTTCGTCCGTTCATTGGTCGTTTATGTGAAATAAGTCGAAAAATTAGTTTCAAAAACGAATATTTCAGAGCACTTATCCATTTCATTCATTCAGCAATGCATAAGAAATACGCCTACTTGAGAAAAGGTGCCAGAGGCTATCTCTCAAATCTGTTCTTTTTACAATTTTTAGAAATAGTCCAGATCTTCGTTTCAGGAAATATTTTCAAACAGAAATGAGTCAATAAATTACTTTCAATAAAGAAAGTGTATCAGAAAATATTTATATTTCAAGAGCCTATTTTTGTATTTTTTCTGCATATTTCACTTAAGGACTGACTACAATATTAACTCCAAAATACGAGTGTATACGTCGGATATTATTATTATTATTATTGGACCCTTATGTTAAATTTGATTTTCATTGAGTTTTGAAAGATTGTGGTATCTTTTGCGGTATAAATAAAAACTGTTGGGAGAATATGGTTTATATTCACGGTAGAAACAACATTTTTGTTAGATTTTGTATTTTTCTAGGTTGGTTGGGGTTGACTTTTGGGTTCACTCGGTTTCGGAATAATGGCCGACATATCGTACTACGCATTATTTCCTTATCTTCTACTCCCCTACCTATAAGGTTATATATTCGTAACTCCATTGTTTTGAGAGTTTGATGAAGACTTCTTTATCAAAGATATTAGAGAGAAGATCATGGAAAATTAAGGCTTCAAGTTAGGAAAACTAACAGTAATATTGGATACGAGTTGGTGAGAAAGGTTACCTCACTCCATACATTTATATTATGGTTTGCTGCAATATAACAGTGGATGTCTAGTGTATAGACATATACACATACCTTTCGTATGTAACTCGTTCGACCATATACATAACAGTACATGGTTATTATACAGTATTATAACAAATGCTATGCTGCAAACCATGATAAAAATGTCTAATTTGTGGGTAAATTCTGCTTGCATCCAACGTAACCGCGGCCTTTAACTAATTTTAGTTTGTTGAAGATGTTATCTGTGTGATAAAGTAGTGAGTGGCTCATTATGCAGAGTGGCCGTCTCTAGAATATTCTCTTTGTTGTCGCCAAATACACCGATCTGCTGGTAATACCTTTTTTGTCCCTTGACCTTCTTTCAGAATTTTTATTCCCTACTTTCCCCACGTTCGATACTCGGCCGTCTAATGGCTGTTTCTGTCTTTTTTCAACCCTTATCCAAGGTAGTCACCCCTCTTCTACTCCATTTTCAACGTTCTACTCTATCTATCTACTCAATCCATCAATCTACTAACATTTCTCCTTTTCAGCTTTCTTCTCCTCTTCATTCATTGGTTTGATCTTCTCCATATTCTTCTAGCTCCTTCACTTCTTCATATTCTTCTTCTTTCTATTCTCTCCCTCTTTTTCCTGATTCATCTTCTCATTCTTCGCTCCATCACCTCTTCTCCTTCTACTTCTCATTCTTCTTCGCCCCCTAATTACGTTTTTCTATTTCAAATTTTTCTCCTTTTATTACTGCTTTCTACTCTTTTTCGTATCCAAATTATTTTCCTAATCATCTTACTCTTTCTTATAAATTAGAACAATCAATGTTAAAGTATATGTTCTCTTTATGTTTCATATCTAATCTTTATGTTTTCACGATTATAAGTTGGAAATTAATTTCTCTTATCTTTATTAGTGTCATTTCAAAAGTTCCCGTTTTTCTGGGTCACTCCCGTACTTCTCATCTTTGTACTTATTGTTTTTCGTCTACTTCTTCTTTTTCTTACCTTTCTTCTTCTTCATCTTCTTTTCCTTCGTCTTCCTTTCTCCATCATCCTTATCGTCATCAACTATTTTTCTCCTGTTACTCCCACTTATCATCTTCCTAATTTTCTATTCATCCTAAAAATTCTAATCTTTTCCTACTTCTATTCATTTTCCTCCCAGTTTTAATTCTCTTCTTTTCATTCTTCTTCGTCTCCTGCTTCCTGCTCTCCTTCTTCTTCTTCTTCTCATTCTACACCGGCTTACCCTCTTCATCTTCCTCTTCTTCACTTCCTCCTCCTTCTCCATCATATTCTTCTCTTTCTTTGTCTACTTTTTCTTGTTTTCGACTTTTCCTCCATCATTTGTCTACATCACCTCTTCTCATACAACTAATGGCTCGTCAAAACCTTTTGCACAGATCTCATTTTCTCTCAATCAGTTTCTCACGTTATTCTCTCTGCCACTTTCTCTCTCTCGCTCATTCTTCCTCTCTCTCCCTTTTCTCTTTCTCTCTCCGTCTTCTTAGCTGTATCTGTTCTCCAGCTCCGTCTGTCGAAAAGCTTTTAGGGTCTAAATGGAAGACGCACTGTGCAAACCCCTCACTGTAAGCCACCCTATTATATATTCATAATTTCTGTCGACTTCTTGGCAAGGAATTAATAATTTCTTCTTGACTGTTCTACGTATGTCAATCAGGATGCAAATCACCACCATCTCAACAGATGCAAGACTCAGCCGAAATAATATTGTAAATAATATAGAAACAAGCATTTTTGTTAAAAACTTGGTTGTAATAGCATGATCATCAAGTACAAGGAATATTCGAGACCAATAATATTACATATTTCAAGTTACTATGTCAAGTATTGGATACTCGAGAGGTAAACATTTATCCGTTAATTTCATCCAAAAATAAAGTATTTCAGATTACGAAATTCAAAAAAATTGTACTCTGGCATTTTTGTTATTTTTCCGTCTCTTTAACAACTCGTAAACGTTTAAGACATTTAAATGCTACTCTGATATAATCTCTTTCTCTACCTGTCTATCTACCTATCAACCCCCCCACAACAGCTCCATCCCCTTCTTACGAATCTTCCTCAATCTTCTTTTGGACTAGCACCCTTCTTCTATAATCACTACCCCTATCTCCTCTTATATTATTTCTCAATCTCTTTTCCTCTCTCTTTCATCTCCTCTTACTTTCTCCTCGTTCACCCCTCCTCACGAACCCCACTGAGGCCACCAGGAATATTCATATAACATGCTCACATGTGTGTTACCTGTATGTTATTTGGCATGTGTACTCAATAATGTAGAGGACGCCACATGTATCGTATTTTGTAGGCCAATATCAGCACTCCCGCTCTCCCCCACCCCGTTCGCAACACTGCAATGTATGTGCAACTACCCCTTCCAATCCGCCCTTACTTACCCTTCCATACACCACATAACTTTGATTCGGTGCACTGAGTTTTTAATTTTGTAAAATATTGAGCCGCTGTTGGTTTGCCTTGCGGTGTAACCGAAAACGATATCCTCTCTCTCTCTCTCACTTCATCTTTCTCACTCTATCTCTCTCTCTCTCTCCTTCCCTCTCTCTCTCTCTCTCTCTCTTTCTTCCCTCTCTCCCTCTCTCCTTCGCCCCTGACATTCTCTCTTTATCTCTCTCTCATTGTTTCTCTCTTCTCATTCCCTCTCACTCTCTATCCTCTCTTCCTCTACTCTTTCTCTCTCTCACTGTATCACTCTCTCTTTTTTTATGTGTGAATATGTGGGCGGGAGACGTTTTTATCATTATACCTCTCTTCAACCTCTGAAATGTTCACTTATTACGGTATTATTAACACTGCAGTCATTGGGACGTGAATAATTTGTGTAGGCTATATGCAGTGAAATCTGTGAATAAATGAAGTGTTTTGTTCATTCATGTTGGATACATACCAATATTATATCGGATATTGAGTCCATACCGATCTTATATTGAATATTCAGTCAATATTGATCTCATACTATTGATCTCATCTTGGTCTATGAGTTTGAGGAATACCTGTGACTGAATATTATTCATTATTCACAATTGATTGATTCATACACATAATCATGAACTAAGATGCAGACTCACCACTTACTATTTCTCACCAAAATCTTTTTGGAACATTTATCCATACTGATCAATTCATTACACTTTTCAAAAACAAAATTATTATAATGATACCCAATTATTCTCTGGAAATAACAAAGGTACAAAATTATCTGATGATCTTATTTTCAAAATATTCAATGCATTAATCATAATGTGAATCAATTGAAATCAATTGAAGATATTTGATGATTTGAAAAATTGTCACGCTCTATGTATTGTTGTTGTTCAATCAGCTGATTGGTATGATCGTACAAATGACCAAATACAGGTCGAAAGTTTTTTATTCCAGTCAACAACCAGAGCTTATCCTATTTCTTTTGAACTGCCACACTACAAAGAGCTTTGCTTGGTGCTTGTTACTCGTGACTGAGCCAAGTGACTCGTCTGCTGACTGAAGAACGTATTGCGTACTATTGTAGGTGGCAACACTGCGATATATTTGCCTGGCTAGGTGCTACATTAGGCTAGGCGTACACCGGTTAGTCAAGACAAGACGAGATGAGATTAGTCACGTTTAGTCACAGTAATTCACATAGTTGCTTATGAAGCAGCACACACCGATGCAATGACTAATCGGTGTGTGTTGCTTCATAAGCAACTATGTGAAGTACTGTAACTAATCTCGTCTTGTCTTGTCTTGACTAACCGGTGTACGCCTAGCCTTAGTCACTAAGCGAGTCGCGGTGCTTAGTGACTCGCTTAGTTGCAGTGTGGCCATAT
The DNA here is from genome assembly GCA_017141395.1 of Laodelphax striatellus. NCBI lineage: Eukaryota > Metazoa > Arthropoda > Insecta > Hemiptera > Delphacidae > Laodelphax > Laodelphax striatellus. The sequence goes on along the minus strand of CM029539.1, from coordinate 20,333,376 downwards.
GCAATAGTACCCGATACGTTTGTTCACTATGATCAATCGCTAAGCAAGTCACTAAGCTCTTAACACCAAGCGAGGCTCCTTGTAGTGTGACCTCAACTTAAGTTAATACTCGGATGGGAATCTGATGATTATCCCACAATCACTCCATTTCAAAAGTCATCTCACATGAGTGACAAGCTTCAATAAATGATTGTTAATATGTTAATTGATTGTGTGTACGGTCCCCCGTTGAGGGAGTGTGCGACATTGATTGACTGATTGATTGATTGACAGTGTGAGTGATCACACAGAGTGGAGTGTGCCACTCTAGACACATTCAAGATGGCCGCTCTGCTAGGTTAATCACCTAATTTCCATATTAACGCCCCTCGGTCTGTACTGCAGTACTCTCAGTCGCTGTATGCCACGTTTATCGAATTATCACCAGCCATTAGCCAGGGTACACTCAGATGAGGGATGAGGGGGTGGGGAAGTTACGCTGGAGTAACGGGGATTTGTTTACAATAACAGTTATTTCGCACGAAATATTGTTTATAATGGTAATTTTTATGAAAACTGTTTTGGGCTTTGCCTCTAGTCTTCAAAAATCTGTAATGAAAATGAATAGAATCTACTGAAGAGGCAGTATAATAATAGTTCTGAATTTGCGTGCATTTATTGGTAGAAAGTGGTGGGTAGTTCAACCTCACCGTTTGTTCCATGTTCTGATAGTTCCACTGTTTTAGGTGACAGTACTATCATTTGCCAGTGAGCCCATATGAAAATCTAAAATTCTGGCTGAAGTATTGCGTTTGAGGCGAAAAAATGTTCCAACACACCCTAATAGACCATGAGACCTTAAAAACTTTTCAAACTAATGGCCAGAATTTGATGATTAGAATAAAATAAATTTTAATTTTAATTCGAGTCCCAGAAATTCAAAAACCAAAATCACCAACTAAAAACTTAGAGTGAACTGAACTGAAAAGTATTCAACCCCAAATCGAATCGAATGACTAAAAAAAGACTGCCTAAAGACTGAAATCGATCGATAAATCGATAAAACAGCAATCGAGTTAAGCGAGAAAAAAGAAAATGAATGAGAAGACGAGAAAACAGTGTGTGAGAGAGAGCGAGGGAAAGTGAGGGAGAGAGAAAAAGAGTGACACGCGCGAGACGTCTTCTTGAAAAGAGGAAGAAAACGAAAGAAAAAAACACCCAACACAAAAAACCGGACACAACTCTACCCCAACTTTTGAAGGGCTGATGCTTTCTAGTGGTGAAGAGAAGAAGAAGAAGAGGCAGCAGAATGAGAAAAAGAGGAAAAAGAACAAGAACAAGAACAAGAAGAAGAGTGGGGAGAAGTAGGAGAGGGAAAAAAGGGGGTGATTGATTCCTGAAGAGATGGATTCAAGCGAAATATGATGACGCTTGTGCTGAGTTTATGATGGTGATGTGATGTGCCACTTACCGCCTAATACCACTAGGCAGATGAGGGAGGAGAAGACGGAGAGAGGAGAAGGAGAAGGAGAGGATGAGGCAGATAAGGGAGGAGGAATACAAAAAAGGAGGAGAAAAGAATGAGGTTATTGAGGTTAAGAATGAAAGAGGAGAAGAAGAGGATTTCAAAGAAGTAGACTTAAGAGACTCCAACTTGGTGGGAGAGAATGGAGAAGTTGAAGGAGGAATGAGGACAAGAAAAGGAAATTTCAATGAGATGGAAGATAGGCGATGGAACAAGTTGAAAAAAGAAGACAGAATTAGGATTGGAAGAAGTAGGTGAGATTTCAAACAAAAGAGACGGAGACGTTCTGAAGGACGAGGAGGAATGGAAGGGATGAGGAAAAGATGAAGAAGAAAAAAGCTTCAAAGGGAGGAAATAATATGCGAATTAAACAAATAAAAAAGAAAGAAGAGAGAAGAGTGGAAGGAGAAAAATGTATTAAGAGCAGCAGAGAGAAAAGTCAAAAAGAATAACAAGAAGGCTAATGGGGGAGAAAATAGATAAATAAAAGAGTTGAATTATGAAGGAAGAATATGGTGGTGAAGAAAAAATAGCACAATGAGAAGATGGTGGAGAGGAAGAAAGAAAAAGACAGGCGAGAAGGAGAAAAGGAGAAATAATAAAGAACACAAGATAGAAACTAAGAATAATTTGAATATCAAGAAGAGAAGAAGGTCACAGGAGGTAATGGTGAATGGGAAAAGGTAAAAGTAGAAGTTGATGAAAGAACGTAGAAGGGGAAATAATGGTGTATGATGTCAAACAAGAAAATAAGTTTAAGAGGAACTGGAAACATTGAACAGAATACGCAAAAAGGGAAAAGGAAAAGAAAGAAGACGGAGAAGGCGAGGAATAATAAAGAAGAACAACAAGAGAAAGAAGAAATACAAGCCTACTACAAGGAAGAAGAAGAAGAAGAAACACGAGAAGGGTGAACAGAATGGAGGGGAGAGTGCAAAAGAAAACGAGAGATGATCAGAAAAGAATGAGATGGAAGTAGACTAGGGGTTAGGCAAGATGATGGAAGGTGGGATTTGTAAGCATCATCATCATCATCTTGACAACAATCATCATCAACGTCGTCATCACAACAGAAGATAAGGTTGCTCAGTTGACAGACAGGGCGCTCTTTCTATTCGCTAAATAGCAAAACTCTGTTCAGAAAAAGTTGTCGATGAACCTCTGCCAATTCTTTCACCCTTTCACACCACTTCCATCTCGCTCCAAGTTTACAGATTTTTTTCCTCCATAAAACACTCACTGAAAAAAAATTGTATTTTCGCATTACACTATTCCGGTTAATACTTGAAATTTCAAATATCTAGTTAGCTTAAACCTTTATTGAAGGAGACTTTTGATTTTGTTTAACATACATTAAATTTGTTCGTATAATAGGATAAGCTTGATCATAGACTAACAAAAATAGTGAATAGATTATATGATATAGTATATAGATTATAGATATGTGAATAGATTATCTCTGGTTACATTTTGTTTCACGTACAGTTTAATCCTTATCGAACTATGAGTTTAATTCTGTCTTCCATGAACGTTAAGCCAAGAATTGAGAATGAAATAAACACTGAGAGATTTCTACAAATAAGTTGAGAATCAACAAAGAGTCAATACAATTGTTGACAATCGATATAGAGTTGACAATCGACTCAGAATATTATAGCCTTCTCAATACTCTGTAATATTGATAAAAGAACAATCATCAAGAAATTTTGTATCATCTCAGTCTTTAAAAGGTATACCAGAGTAACGGGAAGTAGATTATTGTAGGAGTACAAATTTTCTAAACTGCGATCAATCAATTCAAAACTTGGTTGACAGGATGAAAGAAACACAGCTTCCATAATATTTTTAAACCAAAATTTGTTTCGAATGGTTTCAGTGAAGAGCCTACCAAGCAACTATCGGATGCATTTACAAATTCCGTGAAAAATATGTTGTTTATTATGAAAATCCTAAACTGAAAGCCAAGATTAAACCCAGCTCCAAACTCAGAAGCCTCATCCATACTTTCCAATATTAGAGTGAATCAAAAACGTTTCTAAGACTAAATGAACAGTTCATTCGCAATTACAGAATTCCACGAACTGTTTTTCGAACAGAAAGTGCCAATTATTGATACTTTGATGGTCGTTCGATTTCTGTCAATAGATTCCGTGAATTCAACAATTTATTTCAAATTTCAAAACCCACACCAAACAAATTGTAGTTCATGAATCTCAAACCGTATTCTCGTATATCCTGGAAACTATAATTACCAGCGGTATTACCCCGAAACTCGATCCTGAAACTCTCCATTCTCCGAAAAAGAACTCACACAGGGGTTTTGAAACAAAGTACACGTTTGATGTACGACCTCATAAGAAGCCTACTTCACCTCATTATGTAAAATGAATTACTGTATACAATTCTATAACACCTATTACTTTCTGTTACATTTGAAAGTCGTAACTGAATAATCTCAAACAATTTGATCACAAAGAAATAAAACACAAGAGGGTTTTGTCAACTCCACTGTTCCAAAACAGTGAAATTGACAATACCCTCTAGTGTTTTATTTCATTATGGAGTTCCACAACATCAACCAGATTTCAACAAATAAATTTGATCACATTTAAACATTATTATTTAGCATCATCATCATTATTAAAGTGTAATAAAAAGAGATGAGCTGGTTGAGAGGACGACACAGACAATTCCAGAATGTGATTCGAAAGGATCATTCGAGATTTTATCATTTTAGCATTATCTACAAAGTACAACAAAATTAGATGAAATATGATGAGCTAGATGAGAGGATTAATAGATGTGGTGTAGGAATTAAATTATTATTATGATATGATATAATACTTATAATAATATAATTATAATATTATAATAATTATTATAGTTCACACAATTCGATTACGCTTGGAACCCTAGTCCAGTATTATGTAATAATACAATACCATTATCCGATTTCGAAAATGAATCAGTCCAAACAATTTGATCACACTTATAATTTAAGCATCATCTACAGAGTGTAGTTGGATAAGGTGAACTTACGGCCAATATGGGCTCCGTGTTGACAGCTGTGGGCTGAACTTGGATTGTCGGATGATGAGGGGGGGGAGGAGGAGCGGTGGCTAGTCGACAGAGGGGTGCGGACCCCAAAGGCGGCAAAGCACTATAGTAGAAAATTGTGAAGGCTGTTTTGGTCCAAGGGCCCCCAATCCAACTACTACAACTAACTCTACCACACTACAAGCTACGGCGCACTCTACTAGCACGGTGCAGCCCGTGAAGTGATGTTCGCGTGCGAGTACGAACTCGTGCAGAGAACCGAGTGGAGAGCTACGATCACAGAGCGTTCGAGTGGTAGCGCGCGCGTAACGACAGTCTTGCGAGTTCAGCGGCTTGCCTGCGACTGAGCATAGAATCGGCTACTGACAGTAGCTAACCCCCTCCACTCATCCCCCACCCTTACCGCTTACCCCCTCCCCAGGGTGCAACACGGTGCCTGGCGCGCAGAGTCGTCACTACCCCCACTCCACCCGTCCCAAGAATAATTCCATACCCCCCACCCAAAACCAGCGCACAGCAACTCTACAAAGTCTCACCCCTGTGCTGGAACGGGTTAGGGTGGGGGCACCAACCAAACGTTACCGTGTAATATGTTATTCCTCCTTGGTTCGAAACGCGTCCTGTCTCCCTCTTGCTTCCCCCGTGTAGTTCCCTGATAGCCGGGCTACAAATAGAAGTTCCAACACGAAAAACGGTCGGACGTTATTTTTCCGTTGTATGGGTACGATGTTGATGTATATGTAGTAGCCTAAATGTATTCTAAATACATTTGAATTACATAGCGGAATGGTTTATGTATAATATCATGGTCGAAATTGAGAAGATAATCAGTTTTAGAATTTAGATCAGTAATTGATTATTATTCATGAATAAAATTGTAACAAGGCCAAGTGCTTTTATTTGTCAGAAAGAAAACTAACCACAACATACAATTCTCATCACATTAAATAAATAAATCATTTATTTGCCATAAAAAAAATATTAATATTATAATATGCTATTCGATACTAAAAAGTCATACGTAATCATGCGAGTCGTAGGCTAATCGTGAAACATATCAATGATATGATTGGGATAATCGATATTTGGGTGTTATTTGTAATGTGTACCTGTAGTCGATATTTCAATATTTCAATCGATATTGGTATAATCGATATTTGAGTGTTATTTGTGATGTATACCTGTAGAAGATATTTGAATATTCCAATAATATATTGATATTGGAATAATCGATATTTTTGACAGAAAATTCCTGTTCTCACTCATATTGTGATGTATGGAGAGGCAGAATTGTGATGACATTGGAAAGAATATTGGGAATGTAGGCTATGGAGAAGGAGAATAGGTGGTATTATATTTTGAGAGAATATCGAAGACAATAATGTAGGAGATTTTGTGTGCGGACGAAGAGTGGTAATATCAGAGAGCGGTCGAGAGAATCTGAGATTGATAGATTCGTCATGAATAATAACGATCCGTCAGAAATTTCCACAGAGGACAGGAGCATATAATGTTTCTCAATGCCTCAAAGCTGAGTTGATTGGGTTGTTGGACGAGAAACAAAACAGGATAATACGATTCTATATGATATTCTAGGAAGCACGTAAGTGATATCATTGGAGGGATGATTATGAAACAAAATATATAGGAGAAACAACGTGAAGCCTGTCAATTTCAAGATGGGCAAATCTATTCAAAGCCTCTGGTTTATGTTGGGCATTAACAACATACCCAATGAGATTATTGACTCATGATAATGATGTTATCACATGAACGTGAATATGAACATGTTCGTTTGAAATTGATGAAGAAATTTACAACATCATTGTATTCACACTCACTGAAACAGCTGCTTTAAGTGTGCTTTAAGACGATCATATGATACATGAGTACGCGGCACGTCTCCACCACGTCACTGTGTGAATTGGGCCTAAACTGATTTTCGTCACTCTTAATTGGTAATCATGTCAGCAATCCAAAAATCAACTATGCCTACAAACATAAGAGAGTGTTCAATCCTCTGTAGTAAATCTGCAGATTCTGTAGTAATTTACCACTTTGTATTATATATTATTATGTATTATATATGAATTATATATATATATAGTATTGTAATAATGTAATATAGTAATGTAATATATATAGTATTGCATCAATTGAAGGTACTATTCTCCTCCGAGTGATCATGATTGAAATTACTTCCTATTATATATGGAAATGTCCAAGTTTTCTAACCTTTCTAAATTTGAATTATTGTAATATACTATTAATTATATTACATAGATCCTCATTTAGTAACAACGATCAATCAATTTTCTTATTGCAAAGCAAAACCTATTCAACATTATTTTCGAATTGATAAATAGTTTTAGAGAAAATTATTGTAAATTATTATTGAAAATTATTGGGAACAATTTCGGATTGGAAAGCAGCTTGGGTCTACAGTTTTTCCAATAGCTGGTGAATACACATGAGTCAAAAATCACTATTCCCTAAAAACTTGACTCTATCGAATAACGTAGATTGCTCACAAGCAGCGTCGCGACATTACAAAATCAAAGGGAATATACGAGACCATTCACACAGAGGCCACAGAAAGCATCAACAAATACACCGGCAGCGACACTCGTGTGTAATTGGCCTAATCAGAGTCAATGCGTCACCGTTTGTCACGGATGCGGTTATGAGGTCACACAGTGTCACACGACCCGTTTCACACAAACAAATGCCTCTGAGCGACAGGATAAATCTGTATTGGACAGGGAGATAGCGAGAGAGTGTGTGTGAGAGAAGAGAGAGAGGGAGTGAGAAAGTAAAAAAAAAGAAAAAGAGTTCTGACTTTTGAAGTGGGTCGTATCATTTTTTTTTATTTAGAGATGTATTTGAATTTTCCATTACACGATTAGTTCATAATTAATCATTTCTACCAAAATAATAATTTATGCCACATTTCCACGATACCAGTGGTATAATGTCAGTTGACTAGTCGTGTTCATTAATGAAATTTCAGGAATGGGAACGCTGAAATTATATTATGAATGGCATCATTGATGTGCATATTCAAATTTATATTTTTAGTATAAGATACCTCGAAATTTTTATGAATAATGTGACAGGCTGGTCGCCAGAGAATTTGAAACATGAATACCATCATTCATACAACCTAATTTTAAAGTCGATTCAATTTTATTGAACTAAAATTATGTTTCTAGCATAAACGAATTTTGATAAAGATTGATTCACAGATGAAAAAATCAATATTAGTATCTAATCGCCAATGATAATGATCAGAGGGATGATGAAATAAAATGATTATTAAAATAGAACGTGAGTTTCATCTGAATGTATTACCTAAACAAAGTTTTGTTAAAGTTGTTTTTTAAACAGAAGTTAGTAGTTTTTAACTAAGGTAGCATAGACAAATGGAGATGGATTATTCAATTACTATAACAACGAATTATTTTAAAGAATGGAGAATGGAACTATCTCTGATAGTAGTTATTAGTAGATATATTAGCAGATAGTAGTAACTTAATTGTTAACTTCAGTAGTAGCATAGACTAATCAGATGGATTATGAAGAATGGTTTACTGTTTACTTAATTATTATAAGAACGGATTATTTTTAAGAAAGGTGAATGATATGCTAACTAGTTACAGTTGTCGACGAGTTTTGGCTGAATCAACATACAATCCCTCCATTTCCCCCTTCTATTGATCAACAATAACTTCACAATTATAATTCAAAGTGCGAATCGTGATTTATTCCCAAAGTACATGAACAACAACAATTGGTGAATTGAGTGTTTACGGAGTGTTGATTGCAACAGAAGTCAATTATTGTCGACAGATGAATCGATACTCGCTAGTTCTTACATCGATAGTTGGCTGCTGAGTTCTCAGAGTGAACAGAATATCAATTATCACTGACACATGAATCGATACTCGATAGTTGTTATATCGATAGTTGACTGCTGCGTTCCCGGAGTGAACAGAAGTCAATTATTATCGACATATAAATCGATACTCGATAGTTGTGATTTCGATAGTTGACTGCTGGTCCAACTGAGTGTTTGTTGTTATTTGAAGCATTGTGATGATTGTGGGTGCGTGTGGTTGTTATTGTAACATTATCTTCCAGAGTTTTAGGGTGGGGTGAGAGTTGGTGGAGGGGTTATAGAAACCCACAACCATTCCTATCCAACCAAATTGGGCTTACAGAGAAACCCTTTTCCAACAACTACTATCTGGGGTTGTATAGTTTATGATAATTTCATGAAATTCTATGCTTACATTCCATGAAATACAAATTTGGTTCCATAAATGACGGCTGGTGAGCATGAGATATGATTCAGAGGACCAATGAAACAAAAATAATTATTGAATAAACATTTATCTGGAATTTAGTACAAGGTTTGGGTTATATGAGAAACATATTTTCAGAAAAGTTGAGTAAATTTCTCAAAAAAACTCTTCACAAAAACTGATCAGGAAACGGATCACAAATTTTCAATGTCTAGAAATGATTCAGATTCTATCAGTTGAAAAATAATCACGACTAAAGAATAACAGAACAATTAATAAAGATTGAACGAATGAATGATATGGGTCTGAAACTATATAAAAAAGTCTTTGAACGATCTTCAACTACAACTGTAGGTTACATGAAGAGAACATTCTACAAATTCCAATTCTCATGTTTGACTTTCCAAGAACTGTTTGCTCTGACTTCAATGGCATTAGGCGAATTTTCCTGTTTTGCATTGTTGTACAGTCTGAGTCAACGGATTGACTGTATCGGTCACGGGGTACAGTCGTGGACAAAATTTCGTCTGGTTTTTCCTTTCCTTCTTGGGGTTCCATTTAGAGGGCAATTTTTTTTCTCAAAGAATGGAGGGAAAAAGGGAATGAAGGGAAAATAGTGATGAGGGAGGTAGCAGGAGCAGAGCGTAACAGATAGCAAAGGAGAGGAAGAAGAAGAAGAAGAAGAAGAGGAGGAGGAGAAAAGAAGAAGAAAAGAGGAAGAAGAAGAAGAAAAGGAAGAGGGAGAGAAAAAGGAGGAGGCGGAGGACAAAAAGAAAAGAAGAAGAAGAAGAAGAAGGGAGTAGAAGGGGATGAAGATAAAGGGTATAAGAAGAAAAAGAAGGGAAAGAGAAAGTAGGAGACTGAGAAGATAACGTTGGAGGAGACAAAGAAGGGGATGAAAAAGGGGGATGGGATGAAGTGGAATGGGAGAAGGAAGGACGAGTAGGAAGGAAGCAACACACCGTATCGAATCCGATTCGAAAAATGTAAATTACGAACAATCCAGACACCAAAATACTAATGAATGAAGAGCAGAGATGTGACCGAGAAGGGGTTCAAAGCGAATAGAAGGCGAAGACGAAATGAAGGGAGTGGGAGCAGTAATAAACGGGTGGAAGCGAGAATTAGCATCGGCAAGCAAAGTCCTTCAATAATTGTCCGTCCGCCCTCTCGCCTTGTATTTCTTGGAATTTATTCGCTCGAATAGTGGTGTTGTGAGCAGTGATTTCGTAACTAGAGGCAAAAATAATTGCTGCTTGATGTATACACTAAAAAAGGAAATTCGAAAATCATCTAGATATAGAGTGGATTTTTTTTAGGATGGTGCCTGAATCAATATAAACGTGAATAGTGAGGGACAATATACGAATTATAGATAGAGATAGACATAGATAGAATCGTACATAGAGTATCTTCCATCATAAATATGGAGTAATCTTTCATCTTCCATTGGAGTTCATCGGAATTTCAATGGCTGTTTCATCTTTATTCTCATCCTCATCCCCCACTGCCACTTCTCTTTCACTTTCATTCTTGTTTTCTTCATCCTCATCATCATATCAGCACTTCATCAAGATTTTCTTCCTTATTTTCATCCATTTTCTTCTTTTTCTCCTACTTCTTCTTATTTTTCTTCAATCTTATTCTTTCTTTTACTAAATTTACAAGAAAAAAAAACATTGAAATAGTGATTCTATATATTATCCTAATATTCATAATCCTCTTCTCCATCACCGTAAAAGAATTATCCACCTGCTTTTCTTTATAATTATGTATACTTCAATTCTAATCTCTTTCATCTTTTTCCATTTCTTTTTTCTACATTTTTCTCTCTCTTCTCAGTCATTTTTCCCACTTCCACGTTCGCATCCTTTTTCTTCTTCTTTTTTCTTCTTCTTCTTCTTATTCTTATTCTTCTCCTTTTCATTCTTCTCCTTCTTATTCTTATTCTTCTCCTGATGCTTCTTCTTATTCTTCTCCCCCCTTTTTCCTTTCCCTCTACCACCTCTCTCCACTATACCTTCTCTTCCCCTCCACCTCTTCCTCCCCCTACACCTTTTCTTCCCCCCTCCCACAATCATTCTTCTTCTCCTCCACTCCTCCTTCTTCTCCTCCTCCTCCACCATCTACTTCTCCTCCTCCTTTTCTTCCCCTCTCCTCCTCCTCCTCGTTCTCCTCCACCTCCTCCTAATCCTTCTACTCCTTCTCCTCCTCCTTCTCCTCCCTCCTCCTCCTGATCCTCCCCCTCCCCCATCTTCTAGTCCTCCTCCTCCCACTCATCCTCCACCTCGACCGCCTCCTCCCTCTTGAGCCCCAGCTCCTCGTTGGGCATCACGTGCATGCCGTGACAGGAACGGATGAATAAGTTAGCCGAGTGGAGTACAGTCGAGCCGACGTTTAATGTGCGTGGGCCAAGGAGCATGGACTAACTAGACAAGTAGAGTCGAGCTTACAGCTAGGCTACTACCGTAGGCCAAACGTCCGCCAAAACTTTCGATACTCCACCAGGCTCAAGACGCTGACGGCAGCTTGATATAAACGGAATTCGTGTTCTTCTTCGTCCAAATCCTAGTTATTCCTTTCCCCCTCCTCTTTTCTTCTTCAGTTTTATCATCTTTTTCGTCCTCATCTTCCATTCTCATCCGCTTTCACAGCAGTTGCATTCTATTTCTTTTTCCCACCACTCGATCAGAAAGCTACTCATTATTAAACTGGGAACAGTGTGCAAAGTAGCTCATTCCCGCACGCCGTGTGCAAAGTACTCACTTTGCGCACGGCTCACTTTGCGCACGGCTCTAGTCGATAACATTGATATAAGTATCGATTCTCGATTCACCATCTAAAACAAACGTGAATTTTTTCGTGATCTCAATGTTTCATATCAAGAGTTGAATAGTCGAGTATCGAGTTGAAACCATAACCTTACTTTTAAATTATCTAACAGCTGTTTTTCAAATTCCATTGATATTGCTTAAGAGACTTTCAATATTAATGTAATTATAATAATGATAATGAAGAATAAATGTTGTTTTAGGAGTTTTACAAATGTGTTAATAAAGTTATGATTGTTGAGTAAGTCCTATTTTTCATTTTAATTAGTTGCTATTTTGACTATTCGCCCTACGCAGCAGTCGATGGCATTGGCATCTCAGTCATAATTATCAACAACAGCTGTTTTTTAAACTTCCAAGTTCATTCGCATCAATGAACAAATATAACCTAACTTTCAATATGAGTAACAGCTCTTTTTCAAGATGCAATTGTCATTGTCTTGGAATATTTGAATATCACTGCATAAATATTTATTATCACATATTTATATGTTCTCAATAATAACTAGAGTGGTGGGAAAAATCTTGTGTGTAACTAGTGTGCAAAAGTTCATTACCAAACACGATAGAATGGCCGAACTCAGCTGCGCTTCGGTCGGCCATCTTCTATCTGGTTTGGTAATGACCCACTTTGCACACATGTTACACAAATAGCTATTGTTTTTCATACTAGTTTTTCAACTCATCTTCCTTTTCTTCATCTTTTTGCAATTTTCTATCGTCTCCTTTATATTTCCGCAGTACTCTGGCTTCTTCTTCTTTATCAACATTGTCATTATTACCTCCTTCTTTCTTCTTCTTCTACTTCTTCGTCTTCTCTTTTCTCCTTCTCTAATACTACTCCTTCTTTTCCAACTTCTACTTAATATTTTCTTCTGAAGAGAAGTAAGAGAAGAAAAGAGAGCCACAAAGTTTGGGAAAAGACAAAAGAAAATCCCAGCTTAATAGTAAAGAGAGGAAGGAGAAATAATGGAGGAAGAAGATGTAAATAAGGCGGGTGGGGAATAGAATGGAGAAGAAGAAATAATCAAACGGATGAGACAGGTAAATAAAAACAGGGAGAAATAGGGGCTCAATTCTATGTCACGGGTCCACATTCAATTTCTACCTGTAGTCGACCGGGCAACAAGTTTTCAGGGTGTGGGAAGGCACAGCTATTGTTCTCATATCTATGAATGCCCATTGTTAGTAACTATAGGATGAGAACTCTACCAAATATAGTTCCATCTAGAGAGAGCACGAATTGGAGTAATGCCAAGTTTACTAACTGTCATTTTGGCAACTAAATTTAAAAACACTACTGATTCAACTAGTAATTTACTATGCTCGAAATTATTATTTTCTAGTGATATATATATAAGTTCTCCTCAATTGATTACTGCATTACATGAATTCCTACAAATTCTTAACTAGATTTCTAGAACCTGCAAAAATTATTGATTTCTATATAAAACTAAAATTCTCGTAATTATAAAATATAGTAACCAGTGATTGAATAGTTTTCTCCCTTGTTTTTTGTTTAAAATGGTTGGCTGAAAATGGATGAAATACAACTTACTCACTTTTAGCGATTCTATTAGGAGGAATCGTGCTTTTTCTAAAGAGATGGATGATAATTAGATGTTGATTTGAGTTAAGAATATTGTGGCGTCTGGCGGCTTGATACCGATTCGGCGATTGTATTAACTCTTTGTCAGTCATTTAAGAATAGATGAGTGGGATGTCTCTTCATATCAAAATATTTTGTGAAGTATTTTTTAAAGATTATTTTTATTTTCATTTTTATTTTTATTATTTTTATTTGGTTTCATTTTTATCTATAGTACTAACAGGTTACGTTGATTGAACTAAAGTTTTCATCCCAAATTACTGCATTAATAAGATTTGAAAGATCAACTTTTTCATCGCAAGACTACATAAAATATCAACTCCAAAATGTGCGCTCTTTAGCCATCGAGGTCTAAAATCAACAAATTGGTTGAACTATCCAACCATTGTAGAACAATGGAGAAAGGTTCAGCGTGAGAATTTCACAAACAATGGTGAAACCTTTTCCTAATGAGCTACCTGTTGCTTCAGGTAGAAATTGGATGTGGACCCGTGACATAGGATAGAGCCGAAATAGGAAATGCAACAAACAGGCAAAGAATAAAAACTAGAAAAAGACATCAAGGGAGAAGAATTGGCAGCAAATTAAGAAAGGGGTGCATGTTGAGGATTGAAAGGAGAGGAAGAAGGAGGAAATGAGATAGTCAATATAGTCAAAAACAAGTTGAAGAAAGACAAGAATAAGATAAAGGCAAAGACAATCCTACTACTTTGATTAATCCCACTCTAGATTACATTTTCTTTGTTAGAAGTGATGAAGGAGATTAGTGAGAACACGAAAAAGAAGAAGAAGAGGAAGAAGAAATAGGAGAAGGAGAAGAAGAATACTGACGAACAATAAGAAAATAATAATAATATCACGTTAATCAGCTTGAAATGGAACAATCATAAGAGCGAAGGTAGATACCCAAAATAGATCCAAAAGTAGCGACGACCTACTATGGGGATCCTAGAGGATCGCTTTCAGGGTTAGGGGTGTCTCATCCCTGAAGGGAAAGGAAGATGAAGAGGTGGAAGAGAAAGAGAGCGAGAGAGAGTAAGTAAGAGAGTGACTAAACGTTGACCTGAAATCGATAAGTGCCCGCTGGTGCCACCATGCATTGCATAGCTTGCCCCCCTTTGCCCCCCTCCTACCACAATCCACCTGAACCTGATTCTGTTTTGGCATGGCATTCCCCTCTCTCCCTCCCTTATCTAATACCACCACCACAACTAGGGGAATCTGAGGGATGACGTATGCAAGCTAGGTATGCGAATCCGATCACTTGAAACAAAGGAATCGTTCGGAGCTAGGTGAATCAATTATTGTACTTTGATTTGATGATCAGTCCGACTCCGTTGAATTGATCTTATTTATTGGGCTTGATAGTTGAAGCTAAGCATTTGATAGATATTTCATAGATAATAAAGCATATTTGAGTTGATTCTAATTGAATCATTGTATTGTATGCATATTATTCTAATAATAGCACTTGAAACAAAATATCCAATTGAAGCGGCTATTATTGATGCGGATATATCAATCATAATATTTGTTTTGTATATCCATTCTTTTCTTCTACTGATTAAACTACAATAACTACTTCTGAAGAAGTCCAACACCAGGACGAAAGGATCGACACTATGATGTAAGTAGACTTGTTTTCTACTAACGTTTTTTAAAGTCAGTGTAATCATAGTTTTGATGAGGATGAGTTTTAACTATTGATTGGATTGAAGATCGGTGTTGAACTGTTGAACTATTGAATGTTAATCATGCTAACAGGAGAGAATCAACGCTTATCAATTGTTATAAAGTCTAGTAACCCTCAATTAATGTCTAAAATAAAATGATTCCTAGGGTTGAATTAATTATAGTAAAATTATTCAGACCAAACTTATTCAATCAGTTATACAATGTTAAAAATACCTTCGACGGCTCAGAGTAGAAAAAACTATTAGGAAACTAATATTCTTAATAAGTTAACTAATTAATTCGATCAAGAATAATAACAATAATTTTCCAGACATGACATTTGGAAAAAAAGGAATAGGAGATGTTAGGAAAAGAGAGTATTAATAGAGGGGAGAGAAGATCAGAGGAAAGAAAAAGAGGAGAGAGAGAGAGAGAGAAATAGAGACAGTGGAGAGAGGAGTGAGAGAGGAGTGAGAGAGGGTGAGGAGAGGAGAGAGACATCCGAATGTTTTCAAGTCTCTCCCCTCTTTGTCAGCATAACTAGGTCAGGTGGAACAAAATGAACAACAACTCATCTACAGCCTGGCAGTGTGCAAAAGTTCTGTGTCGGGATTGAAATTCAAACAGCATAGACTCACCAACTGTGTCTACTATTAACTAGTATTATGATCTTTCTAAAATTTTACTGAACATGTTACATGTTCCAATGAAATTCCAGAAAGGGGTTTTCATTTGCATTCATTCATTTGCTTCTCTAGGATTTAGGTATTCTCATTTCTTGTGTTCAGAGTCAATTGAGGATCAAATAACACATTTTACGTGAAAGTCTAATGGGGACCTATTCATAGATACCATAGATTGTGGAAAACTTGAATCAATCTATAAACTGATGGCAGAGAGTGCTACCCCCTACTATTGTATTATGAGTGTTATCACTGAGTATCATATTAATACTAAATTATAGTATCGATGATATTCTTCGATATTCGCTCTCTGTGTTGGGATTATGTGAGATTCTTACTACTACTTACATAACAGCAACATGACAATATATCAAACGATCTTTACCTGTAACAGAAAAAAACAATACATTTAAAATGAATTGAATGAAATAATTTTCTTATCGAAACAACGGGAAATCTTATAATCATAGTATTTGGTTAATTGAATGAGCAGATTTCCAGTAATTGGTCAGTGAGACAATACACTGTTCAATGACAGTGAGAAATAGTGGAGGAATCAATAAGAACAAACATCTATACATTTTCCGCCTATTTAATTTAACGATGAATGAACCTCAATGTAAACAACTGCATAGCAAATAATAATCCAAGGAATTCCCAATAATTTTCCATCACTGAAAAAGAAATTCACAGAATCCCGTTCGTTTTATCATTTTTCCTCAACTATCCATCAATATGTGGATAATTGCAACCAAGTATCGTACGTTTATCTCGAATAAACATAAAAAAATTGTACTCCCTCGTTTCATCATTGTAATCAAAATAATCACAACCAAATACGTACACGTATTACAAAATCCTCATAAAATTCCACATTTTTCCATCAATATTAAAATAATCCATCCCAACTGCATATCTGCACAACTCATACCCAGTTCTCTATTTCCCGTTCAAATAAAAATAATTACATCCAACCTGACCCACGAACTACATACAACCAGGTGAATCCTGCATCCTGCGATCTGAGCAGAAAAAATGCACCATCAGCATTTTTAAAAGCAGACACAGTAGTTTCCGGTTGGTGGAACCGCGCCGCTCGGCTTCCGGCAAAATTCCGGACCGACGGAAGTTACACACGCGCATGCGCCACTACAAATCGCTCGTTATTAATTCATCATCATCATCATCAACATGCATTGCAATATGAAACCGTTGCCCCGGAACATGCCCGAGTAGGCAACACGCCAGACAGGTGGATTAAAAAAGGGGTACTGATACAGTATCATGCAACGGAATAAGGAAAATGTGCATAAAGATCATGCTACACGTATGTCGAGTTTTTCCAGTAGGGATTTTTCATCAAATGTAGCAGATCGATTATCGAAGTCAGCCAACATCGATACAAACATTAATAACACAATAAATAGTAGGCTAGTTGTAACAAGTCAATGAAATGAAAATATAATTCAATGAAATGAAATGAAAATATATCAATGAAATGAAAAAATTAGGCGGAGTTAGGACTAGAAATTCCTTTCTACCACTCAACCTTGAACTTTCTACCACTACTGCACGGTTAAGTAAGTACATTAGCAAAATAACAAAATATTTCGATCACGAGATGTATCAGGAAGTGAATTAAATCAAAATCATAACTATACTCGTATTATCCAGTTTAAACAAGCATCATTATTCGGGCATTTCTCATAATTTTCTAAAAGTGTTCTTAAGAAATTTTTCTACTTTCCTCAGTTTTTGATTTCCTTAATTTTTTTGTAATATTCTAATCTTTCCTTTTTACTAGCCTATTGTTTTTTCTGACGTCTTTTGTCAATTTTCACATTTCACTTCTACTCATTCTACTATTCTTTCTTAATTCCTTATTTCTTTTTCCCGTTTTACCTACCTGTATTTCCTTCATCATTTTCCTCACTATTTCACATGCTCATCATCTTTATGACTGGTCTCCTTCTTTCTGAACAACTCTCCTTCATACTCTCCTCCCTTCCCTTCTCCCCTCTTCAACACCTCCTCCTCACTCATCCCGCTTTCCCCTACTCACCACCCTCCCATCCCCTCTTCTCGTTCCCCTCCCATTCAATGTTCACCATCACCAAACCACTAACAGGAATATTGTGCAATGCCCAGTGAACATGCACCGTAGCCATGTTTCATAATTCGCGCAGACATGTAAATTGAAATGAAACAAACAAAAAAAGGTCGACAGTGTGACAGTGGCCTGCAATGAAAACAGCCAACAGCGGCCACTTTTTAATATCTGAACATTGAATTATTCAGGCGAGGCTACCTGCACACTGCACACCAGGCCTGCTGCAATGGAAGGGGTCACACTACTTCATAAGAGCGGCAAGTTGAAAATCGGCCGTTTAGTTTTTTTTTCTGTTTTGTGTTCGTTTCCGTTGTTCGTTTTGTTCGTGAAATGGCAGATGATGATGATGATGATATAGTTAAACACTGCAACATACAGTACAAGCATTGATGATGATGCATTTGATGATAGTTCCTCTAGAGATACTAATGTATCAGACACTTGCCCGGTTTTTTAGTCGCTCAATAGACAGTTTATGGATCCAATAGCACTATTGAATCAATAACCATGTGTTTTCAAATGCAAAAAAATTCATTGATTCAATAAGTTTATTGAACGACTGAAAAACCGGGCAACTGTGTTGTAGATTCAGTAGTAGCATAGAGATAGCATAGCACCAAGCATTGGCTTTCTCTATGGTAGTAGTTGGATGATGAATTTTATGCTGTTGATTGTAAATTTTCCCAAATATAATTCTCTATAGTTTGTTATACAGATACTGCAATATACAGTACAAGCTTCAAAGTTAATGAATTTCATGATAGTTCTTCTAGAGTTACTGATCAGTATCAGACACTGTATCATGAATAGATTCATTGGTAGTAGGATGATAAATATTATGATGTTAATTCATTCAAAGAATGAATCAAAAGAAGTCAATTGATTCATTAATTCTTACAAAGATAGTGATGATGATTTTAAATGATGATTGATTCTTTTCAAGTTTCTCTATAAATAGTAATACATATACTGCAATCTTAAACTAATGTGTCAGTATCTGTATTATTAGTATGATGATGATGTTGATGATTGATTCTTTTCAAATTTCTCAAGAAATTATGATATAGATACTGCAATTCACAGTTTAAAAGCAGTAAAGATGTGATACGCTTAATGATAGATTACTACAGTTTTGATATAAATACTACAATATCAATAAAACAAACTTTGATGATAATGCATTCGAGTCTGAAGGATTACTGAAATATTGAAGAAAAATATGAAAGGAAAATAGAAAGAAGAATATGAAATATTGAAGTCTGAGGAATATTGGATGAGGAGAATGGACGATAGAAAAATGGGCAAGAGAAGATGACCAAGAGAAAAAGATGAAGAAATTAAGAAGAGATGGAGAGTATGAGAAGAAGAAGAGGAAAGAAAAAGATAGTGATGAAGGCATTGAATGTGAGGCCTGATGAAGGCATAGGTTGATGACCAGAGAATTCAGAGAATGTTGATAGAGAAAAACGATTTTCTCATCTAGTAGGGTAAAGAAGCACTTTCTATAAGTGAAAAGTTCATGGAAAGTAGCTACTTTCTATCAAGTATTATTAAAAGGTTCATTGTTCTCTTCTTTTTGACTCAACAATGTTCTATACAACCATTTTTGAAAGCAGTAATTTATTTTAGATAATATGTTTTCAATTCTAAATGACAATTCAATATTATTATCAACAACCTGGCTGTCTGCAGTACCTTATCTCACTCTCAAAGATGATTAATTGTTCTCTCGAATTAATTTTCAAAATGTCCATCACTATCAACTTTTTCAAATTAATTCTGAATAAATATACATCAGTATCATCTTTACAATATAATTTCTGAGATGTATAAACCACTATCAACCCTTTCAATTCTCGAAATGTCAAACACAATCAAATTGATTAAACAAAATTTATCAGCAACCTTCACAAGAGCTCCTTCTTGTGAAGGAATACTATACTCCGACTTTTTAGAATATTGGTTCGGCTCCTTTAGAATATTGGTTTCGGACAGAACAGATAGAACCGAAAGAGCGAAGTCTTCTTTTATTGCATTCAATGTTTTCTCTTATCACCGCCAGAGGGCAGACTGATAGCCTAGCGGTTGTCAACGTCCAACAATTGTTTGCTTCTATTCAGCTTTTCAATCTACAAGTAGTTGTCTTCTAAACTGTTCCAGATAGTATTCATTTCCCTCTCCATTCTTCTTCTTTTTCTTCTTCTCCTTCTTCTTCTTCTTCTTCTTCTTCTTCTTCTTCTTCTTCTTCTTCTTCTTCTTCTTCTTCTTCTTCTTCTTCTTCTTCTTCTTCTTCTTCTTCTTCTTCTTCTTCTTCTTCTTCTTCTTCTTCTTCTTCTTCTTCTTCTTCTTCTTCTTCTTCTTCTTCTTCTTCTCCTTCTTCTTCTTCTTCTCCTCCTCCTCCTTCTTCTTCCTCCTCCTTCTTCCCTCCTCCTCCATCTTTTCTTCTTCTTCTTTTTCTTATTCTCTTCTTCTTCTTCTTCTTCTTCTTCTTCTTCTTCTTCTTCTTCTTCTTCTTCTTCTTCTTTTTCATCTCCCCTCCTTTTTCCTTCATCTCCTCCGCCCTATTTCATTCAACTAAATCTTTCAACTCCTTCTCCACCTCCTGCCTTTCTTCATTTTTTTCGTCATTTCCCTTCTGTCTCTCATTCTTTCTTTTCATTCTCCGACCAAAACAACATTGGAGAAAAACATACAGACGTCAATAATACAAAACTGCCCTCATTTTACCAATACTATCTTCACAACTGTCTTTCAGTATTTCATTTTACTCGTTTCACTGACTTTTTTTCATCTCATTCTTGTTTGTCTTCCTCTTCTCCGTCTACTTAGTCCCTTCTTCGGATTCTTTTCTTCTCTGACTCTTGATACCCATTGTTATTTCTATCACGTTTATTTTCAGTACTTGCGTATTGCTTCCGATAAACCATCAACGCCAGTTACCTCCCATGTCCTCTGATCTCCTCTTCTTCTTCATCCTCTTCTTCTTATTTTTCTTCCTCTTTTCATTTCTCTTCCAACCATCTCGTCTTCCTGTACATCGTTTTTTCCTTCCCATCTTCGAGTATTAGAGCTTTTTTCTAATAACTATGAGATTGCTGTAGATGGAAAATTATTGTCTGTGAATAACTATTTCTTTTTCTTCGACTTGTCACTCTTTTTCGACTCTCCTTTTCCCTCACCCCTACTTCTTCTTCTTCTCCTTTTTCTTCTCATTCTTCCTCTTCTCCATCTTGTTCTCTTTTTTCATTTCTCCTTCTTAGTTTCCTTTTTTATATTTACTAAGAGTTTTGTTCTTCTTTCTTTATTCTTTTTTATTGTTATTCTTTATTCTCCTATTCCATCAAATTTCTATCTAACAAGAGCAGACCGCACACAATGAAATGTTTTATCGAAACCAATGTCATAGTTACTGGAAATGAATGAGAAGAAATAGAATAAGGGAGAGAAATGTAGGAGAACCTAAAGAAAAAGAATGAGAAGAAGAAAACAATAAGAAGACGGAGGACGACCGGAGATAAGGAAAATAATAAAAATAATAATAGATTCGGTTAAGAGGTATGAGTGAACAGCAAAGCAGCGTTTGAAAAGACGCACTTCATCGCATTATTCCAACATTCTTCTTCATTTCGAGCATTTTATTGCTGTCCACGACAATTCATTTCTTTTTGCTTCCATTCTTCTTTTCGGCCCTTGACTCTTTCATGCTTCATTCACTGCAGAAACCGTTCCTCGTTCATTTTCCCTCAAACATTTGTGAAAAGGTTTCCGATTTTTAGAATACGACAAAAATATCCACAACCGATTTTCCTCATACAATTGTGTTCTGGAACGATGAAAATACTTGTCATTGAAAGTGTGAAATTTGATACGAAGTCAATAACAGGAGGAATGAACAGAAAAGAAGTAAATAAGGAGGGATGCTGAATATAGAATAACGTTCAACTCTGTTGATAGAAGACAGATTTTTGAAAGGTCACATCTTTTGTGCTTTTAGTCAAATACTTGCTCGTAAAGAGTTCTTTATGACATTTTTATCTTTCTGATAAACTGAATCTTCAACTATTCACAACAGCAGGAATTCTGATAGAGTCATGTTGAGGTACAATATTGAAAATGAATTGTATGATCTTTAATTCAAGGAATCAGAGCATTCCACTGTAAAGGCATGTTTACATTTTTTGTCATTCATTTGGATTTCAACATCAATTTTCATATACCAGATTTTTTGGTGGTGGGGAGGGGGGATAGAGATAATTGTGGATACCGTCACAAATAATATACAGTACTACTTCAATACCTGTATTATGGTGGTATGTGTGAGTGGATTAATTCATACCAATAAGACAAATGCTTTAATGTTGATGATATGGCTCGAATGAACAGCCTAATGCGATCTAGCGGCGATATTTCATACTACAGAGCTGTTATTCCTGATAAGGACACGGCTATTAATAGTCTTAACAAGGGGGAATAGTTTCCCCATTTCCAACGTGCAAGAACTATCACGAGATCGAAACATGAACCCTGAAGACTTCAAAAACAAATCATGAATGACGTTATGCTTGGCAAAGGAGAGCATGAACAATTATTGGGTGATAGAATGAAACAAATAATTATGATGTATTATTGATATTCAAGGTAATCTACTAAGAATGATTCATTGAAAAGTCAAGAAAAATCCTGTGAAGAAGAAGAAAAGAAGAAGAAGAAGAAGAAGAAGAAGAAGAAGAAGAAGAAGAAGAAGAAGAAGAAGAAGCAGAAGAAGAAGAAGAAGAAGAAGAAGAAGAAGAGGAAGAAGAAGAAGAAGAAGATGAAGAAGAAGAAGAAGAAGAAGAAGAAGAAGAAGAAGAAGAAGAAGAAGAAGAAGAAGAAGAAGAAGAAGAAGAAGAAGAAGAAGAAGAAGAAGAAGAAGAAGAAGAAGAAGAAGAAGAAGAAGAAGAAGACGAAGAAAAAATAGGGCGAACGAGCAAAATAGGGAAAAAGAAATGAAAAACTATAGAAAGGAGAAAAGGAGAAGAAACGAGATGGTAGAGCAGGAAAAATGGAGAGGATAAGCAAATATAAGAAGAAAAAGATGAAGAAGTAGATTGTTAAATCCGAGAAAGAGAAATGAAAAAGATTTCCATTCATGAAGATTAGACACGCCTACTTGACGTTCAAAAGGGGAGGGGAACAACTAGCTTTGGATCCGCCCACAACCAATCACAGGCCAGGATTCAACGTGACGTGGTTTGAAGCTCCTCCCATTCTGGCATCCAATAGCAACACACGCCAAGTAGAATAACAGCTGCTCGGTAGAATATTTTGATCGCAGTTTGATTGAAGTTGATGATGTTGTATTAAATACAACATTATTTATGACAAATTTTGTTTTTAAATTATGTATTTGATGAATTCTCAATAGAGTGGCTTATTCCATTCCATATTTTTAATGGTTTATTATGAAGATATTCGATTTAATCAATCAAAAATAAGTGAGAAGATATCTACAAAATTCAATAAATTGGAACCTGAGAGCATGATTGTTGCCATAATCCACAAAGGAAGAGAGAGAGAGAGAGAGAGAGAGAGAGAGAGGAGATAAAAGATGGAAAAGCTTGTAGAAGAAAGCGTAGTTGTTTTCAAATATTTAGTGCACTTATTTGTAGTTGAGCAATATCCTGAAGTGTGGAGGAAATTGTGCATCTTTGGCACATATTGGTCTCACTACTAGGGGTCAGCCACCATTTTTCATTTCCTTTTTTCGGAACAGTGACATGTTTCATGTGAAATTTAGAAGTCTTGTTATAGAGAAGAAAGGTGAACACACAGTGCAGTTACAATTTTATTACGAAGCCTTCCATCACCATCTCGCCTCACCTCACATTACTTATAAACAGCTGATAAATGCTGCAGCTTGTATAGCAGGATCCAATAAACTTGTCATGAATCAGCTGATCCAGTAATAATTAAACAGTGATTTCGACACAATAATCAAAAGGCTTAGAAGTCTTAAAGACCTTTAAAGTCTTTAAAAGACCTTTTAAAAGAAGACCTTTCAAAGAATAACTTTTTAAAAGACCTTTTCAATAATCTGCGAGATTCAGCATTTGTAGGTCAAATATTGTGATATTGCTCTTTGAAACAGCTGATTTCTGACAAGTTGAAAGTATTCTGCTATACAAGATTATTTTTTGTTATAAAGGGCGGTTTTCCCACGATAAAACCAAATAATGATACTATCATTAAGTTCATAATAATTTGAGCATGAATTTGTTCCAACAGCCTATTTTCAACTCATACCGTAAAAGAACTCCATTTTTCTTATTCCATCATTAAAATCACACGTTACATTTCAATCAATCAACTGTCTGCTAAGTTGATGAGCTACTGCTGATTCTAACAATTATTCTTACAGAAATATTATATTTTACGTTATTTCTTTTGCTTTTGACTGCATCCACTCATTTTATCATTGAACGTTTTTTCCCTCCAGATTTCCCCCTAGATTTTTCCCCCCAGAGATTCTCCCTTGATAAAACAACAAAATCATTTGATGTTTTCAAAACCATCTTTTATTCATATTTCATTGAGATCTCATATTGTAAATACAATTATTAATCAAATACAAATACAAATTATTAATCAATACATGGTGCTGTGATGAACAATTCACACAAAATTTCATACTTCTGAACTTATTTTTACCAAGTCTACTGTGTTTATCCATGTTATACATCAATACTGTATTCTCCAATTTAACAAAATTTTCCCACGACAATCCCCCAATGTTTTAAATTACCCTGCACCATTGTAACCATACATTACAATCAATACACTTTACATACCAGAACAAACTAAAAATGATAAACAGCCCCACATCTGCTACTATATGCACCCTTAGAAACCCCCCCCCCCCCAACCTACTCCTGAACCGACCCAGTTGTGTATTCAG
Source organism: Laodelphax striatellus (assembly GCA_017141395.1). Classification (NCBI taxonomy): domain Eukaryota; kingdom Metazoa; phylum Arthropoda; class Insecta; order Hemiptera; family Delphacidae; genus Laodelphax; species Laodelphax striatellus. Next base: position 20,308,670 of record CM029539.1, on the reverse strand, counting down.
CAACTGTGTTGTAGCTGGTATGTCAGCTGTACAGTGCAGGTCGTAAATCGAAAAAGGTCGGAGGCGAAGTTAGGGCTAAGGGCAGAAGGGAGGCCACACACTTTATTTTTATGTTTGTGTATATCTACAGATATATGTGTAGTGTATATGTGTATGTGTGTGAGTATAAAGTAGATCAATTCATTCGAATTGAGTTTTCAATACCGTCCTGTCTCACTCAATAAACGCTATCGACTTGAGGCCCCAGACTACTCCGGCCAATGAAAATTTATGATTTGTACTCTACTACCCCTCTCACTCACTCTTTCTCTCTCCCACTCACTCACTCCCTCTCAAACTGTCTCTCTCTCCCACTATCTTGCTTACTCCGTCTCGCTTGCTCTCCGAACAACGATATTTCACACGTCAACGATAAAACCCAGCCGCTACCGTACGGTATTTTACCGTACGTGCCGCATTATGTAGACAGCTGACTGGCAGTGGGACGCAAGGGGTAGAATGAGACATACGTTATCATGCAATTGCTGCACACACGGTGAATGGATTCAATGCATTCATCGGTAATTGACACATGTGCTACTTTGCAGTGTTGATTTACGTGTGCCTAATTGTCATATTATTTGAATTTGATTTGGAGGTTTGTTTAGCTGAGTTTGTGTACGATCCAATATTCTTTCCGATAAAAAGTTTTCTATTTTTCGCAATATTTCTTACAGAATACCTTCAACAGAATACGACGGAGTTAACATCGTTGAAGAATAATACCGTACATAATCTGTTTCTAGGAAATAGGAAACCTTTTATTGAACAGATGACTTGCAAGGTGACCACAAACTAGCCATGCACAATATTATGACGCAGAAAAACATAGCATTGTAGCAAATTATTTATTCGCAGCATATTGTGTCACCATATCGAAACTACTCAATTAATGAATCAATATTTGTCATATTTATTGATCATGAATCAATAAAATCTCAGCCCCAGCTTTCCTATCCCCTAGAAACAACATTGCCTAAACATTCCCTGAGACAAGGATAAGAAATATCTAAGAAAAAGAACGGTGATGATTGGACCAATCACCAGCTCAATTGTAAGTTATTTGTTGAATAATTTGTACAGGAAATCTCTTCCATATCCTGATCATACAAACCACCTTGAATGTATCAATAAAATCCTAGTTCCTCTGCTTCATCCCTCCCAAAAACAGCAGAAAATGAGACAAGAATAAGGAATAATCTTATAAAGGAAGATTTATTTTGGGAGAAGTGAGACTAGAAGGAGAATAATAAGGAAGAATACGACAAGAATAAGAAATAGGAATAAGAAAGAATAGTACAAGAATAAGGAATATCTCAGAGAAAGAAAGATTTCTTCGGAGACGGAAGGGTAGGTTAGTGATGAGTGCTCTGGCCTGACTCTTGGTTCAGATTGTACCACACAACAAATGGGCTGGATGTGATTTTGACATGCGGGATTTATCACCGCGGGTTTCCTGTCTTCTGGGGGGTTCTAGGGAGGAAGGCACCCCTCCAGGGGTTCCAGGGGGGGACACCCCTCCAAAAGGAATCTTTAGGAGGTAGGGGGCACAAGTAGATTGGCGAAAATAAATAAGAAAACCCACTTGAAACGCCGACGCTGCTGCCTTGGCATTATGGATCATTTTGATAAGAGCGGGAGTAGAGCACTCAACTATGTATATTTGCTGACCTCGGATGTCTTCCTGTCTGTCTATCCGTCTGTCTGATCTTTTTTCATCACTTTTCTTCTTTTTCTTTTTCTCCTCCCTTCATGTTTCCTCCTTTCAATTTTCTATCTTGTTCTTTTTTTTCTTCTTCCAGATTCTACTTATCATTAATTCGTTCCAACCTCATATCTGTTTTTTTCTGTCTATTCCATAAAATAATATTCTCAATATATTTTCCATTTCAATTCCCTTATTCTAAATAAATTTTTTTCTTTCATGTTCAGTAATTCATCTCTCTCCATCACCCCTCATTTCTACAATCTGCTTCTACAATCTATTTCTCTTCTTTCTTCTCATTCTTCACTTTTTCTCCCATCTTATATATTTCTATCACCCTGCTATAACTTCTACTTCTTCTTCTGCTTCTGCTCCTATCCCCAGTATATCTTTTAATCCAGTTCAATGAGTAATTAATTTTTTAGTTCTTTTCACGTCTTCCACCTCTATAGCTTTCCTTATTCTGTATTTTTCTTCTCATTTTTGAACTTATCCTCAGAACTTATCACTTTCAGCCCTCTATGTTATGTGTTTTCTTCCTCTTCGTCGGTCTTCTCACTTCTATTCTTTTTCTAGACTTCTTTCCCGTATTCCACTTCTCCTATTACTCCTTTCTGTCCTCTTTTTTCTGTCCTCTTTTTTCTGTCCTCTCTCTTGCTCACCCCTCTGGTCTCTATTTCTCCTTTTCCTCTCTTTTTTCCAGGCCATGCTTTGTTTTCCCCCATTCTACTCCGTTTTTCCCTTATTTTTACATTTTCACTTTCGCTTCCCGTACTAAATCTCCTTTCTTTCTTTTATTGCTTGTTCACTTCCTCTCCTCCTTCTCGCTCCCCTCTTCTTCTCCTTACTTCCTCAATTCTAACTCATTTTATTTTTCCTTCCTTTACGGACTCTTCCTCCTCCCATTTTCTTTCGCCTTCTACTCTCATCTGCCCCCTTCTTCCTCTTTCAACCGCTCCTTCACCGTCTCCCACCATCATTAGTCTTCCCTTTCCTTTTCATTTATTTCCCTTGCCTTGGAATTCTCAATTCCCCTTCCATTCTCATCCTTTTCAGAAGGTTTCAAGAAGTACACCAAGGTCTGAGATCTATATTTCTCAGCGAGCTGCCTATGAATTTTTCATTGTTTCTCATGCTTCAACAAATCATCGCGGTCTGCCTTATCCTAAATTACATCTACTATGGTTTCCCTCATCTCCCTTCAAGATCACCTCCGTTCAGTTTTCCAACCTGATTATATTGGACCTAAATAATTTCTATTTTACAAATTTTTCTATTACAAATTTCGACCAATACAGTAACGTATAAATTTTCTATGTCATTAAATCATTATACTATTCCAAGAACAGTTTTCATTGTCGAGGGAAGAAGAGCCAAATTATATCTGTAGCAGTTTTTTCTCTTGAATTTTTGGTAATTTGAGCAAGTTGTCAACAAGAATGATCATATATCAACATGTCATGTTGAATTCTTTCACCCTCATCACAGTCAATAGAACAAGGATTTCAAGCTTAAACTTTGATATTACTTTTTTATCGTATTATTGTCCCCAGGAATTTTTGGAAATTCTTTTTCATCTCGAATAACACATTCCCTTATGAGTAATGGGTTATAGATCGGAATATAAGGAGAGGAAGGATGATGATGCTGATGATGATGATGTGGATGGAAATGATCTAGGGAAACAAGAAGTGAAAATGGAGAAACTGGAGAACAAAAAGAAGAACAACAATGACAAGAAGAACCGGAGAACAAGAAGGAGCAGAGAATTGAGATGAAGAAAATAGAGAACTAAGAAGGAAAAGAAAAAGAAGGTGAAGGAGAAGAAGAAGAAGAAGAAGAAGAAGAAGAAGAAGAAGAAGAAGAAGAAGAAGAAGAAGAAGAAGAAGAAGAAGAAGAAGAAGAAAAGAAGTGGAAGAAGTAGAAGAAGTATAAGAAGTAGGAGAAGTAGAAGAAGTAGAAGAAGTAGAAGAATATGGAGAAGAATAAGAAGAAAGTAGGAGAAGTGTTATTGATCGTAATCTCTGGTCAACAAATTCAATACTTTCCCCCATTTCTCTTCCCCTCTCTTCCGTATTCCTTCATCATCCTTATCCTATCTTGCGTTATCTGTTCCCCCCTGCATTGGTCATTCTCCCATTGTGTGAGTTTCGTTCATCATGTTTACACGACGCATGCGTATTGTGGCATTTTTTTGAAGGGGGAACTGTCATATGACACAATAGTCGCAAAAGAGATGACAAATTGTTGTGTGTCTGTCGGGAATTCAGGAGTGACAGTGACCAGTCGTCATGTTTCCGTGAAGAGGTAGAAGAAGAGAGATGGTGGATGATGAAAAGAGGGTGACGAGTTGGAATGGTGAAAGTAGATATGGCGGGTGTAGACGAATAATAGGACGAATAACAAAAGGAAGTGGAAGACAAGTAGGAGAAAAGACAAAGAAGAGAGGAGAAAAAATACTCAAAGCCACATGCAAGACAATTCGATAAAATTTGACGACAGTTGAATGACGTCATTTCATTGAAGTCTAATTCGATCATTGGTCGTTTTCGTTGCAATGGTTCCGTTAGATGACATCATTCTACGATGATAAAATTCAATTGCATTTTCGTACAAATATCACTTCAGAGTCTTAAAACGAACCATGGAAGAATGTAACACAAATATGAAAATGGCAACACAAATATGTCGAGCTGTTTAGGGCAAACACTGTTTTAGAAGACTGGAGAAATCAATGATGAAATGAAGATGATTATTATAGAGAACAAAGAGCAATAGCAATGATAATGATGATAACGATTATGACAATGAGAGAAAGGAGAAGAAGGTGGTGAGGAAGAAGAAGAAGAAGAAGGAGGAGAAGGAGAAATAGAAAAAGAAGATGAAGGAGAAGGAGAGGAGGAGAGATTCTGGGAGAGAAGGAGGAGAGAAGGAGAGATTCTGGGAGAGGAAGAGGAGACGAAAAAGGAGATGAAGGAAAATAAGGAGTAGTGTAAATGTGAGAAGAAGCAAGGTAAAAGTCTTGATGATGAGAAAACCAAGAACAGGATGAAGATTGACATTGAAAATTGAATAGCAGAATATGAACATTAAATTTGAGAAAAAATTCAACTTGCTGAAGCAACAATAATATTGAACCTAATCTGCAAGAAGAGAAGTAAGACTTGAATAATGAGAGAGTGGATAATGAGAAGGAGAAGGAATTAATATGAGAAATAAGAGATAGAATGGAAGGGGGAGTATGAACAGCTGAAGAAGAGATGAACAAGAAATGAAGATGGAGAGATGAAAATAAGAAATAACAGTAAGAGGAGTATGAGAAGTATGATTGGAAACAGATTTGGATGAAAGGAGAAGGGATGAATATGAGAAGGAAGTGGAAGAAGAAGTATGAATAGGTGGAGAAAGGATAAATAATTATGAGAGATAGCACTAAGATGAGTAGAGAATGGGAGAAGATTCGAAGGAAGATGCAATCGAAAGTAAATACAGCAGTAGGCTTTCCCAGAACACGGAGCCGGCTGTATAGATCAGATTTTCAATAGAAAATTCATGTGGCATACACTTAGCCTTAGTAGAACTGAGAAGCGATGGGCTGGTTTAGGCAAGCAACCTGGCTCATAAATCATTACTAGACCTGTTTCTGCTCATCAGCTGACGTCAGGACGAGAGATGGAAAGATTAAGAGAGGGACAGACAGAGAATGGAAGAAGAGAGAATGAGAGAGTGTGAGAGAGGGAGCAGGTGCGTGTGAGTGGGAGTGACAGAGTAATTGGGACATGAGATTGAATGAGAAGGGGGTAAAAAAGAAGAAGAGGGAGAAGAAGGAGGAAGAAGAGAAGAGAAGAAGGAGGAAGAAGAGAAGAGAAGAAGGAGAAGAAGGAGAAGAAGGAGAAGAAGGAGAAGAAGGAGAAGAAGGAGAAGAAGGAGAAGAAGGAGAAAAGGAGAAGAAGGAGAAGAAGGAGAAGAAGGAGAAGAAGGAGAAGAAGGAGAAGAAGGAGAAGAAGGAGAAGAAGGAGAAGAAGGAGAAGAAGGAAAAGGAGAAGAAGGAGAAGGAGAACTCAATCAGCCGATTGACTAACGTACGAACCGATCATTGTTTTTTTTTTTTTGCATTTTCTCGTCATTATTTATAAACTGAGATTATGCGATTAATATTGAACATGATTGATGATGATTTTATCATATTTTGAAAATTTCGTTGTTATAAGAAGAAATAATATGATTTATCAATATAGTTCGGCCACATTATAAGTCAGGTAGTCATATTACAAGATTTCTATATGTAGATAACAAGATATTACTGGGAAGATTATTTATGTGAATAAATACTATCATTATAGGCTTATATAGTAGGTTAACAGTACTCCTATTCTAGTGATCATTGGCTCCCCAAAATGGCCGACCTTCAATTAGTGTCGTTCGAACGCCGTGATCTCTCCATCTGTAATCTGTGACGATGCATTCTTTTTTGCAGTTTGAAACCCCATTCAGTTACCATTCAATTTCAACGCCAAGCTCGTTTCCAATGAAAACTCCCCCATCTTTTCACACGGCCCCACTCCGATTCTTACCCCCCTTTTCAAATCAACCCCTTTTCCACCCGCCCTTCCAATTTAACCCCTTTTCAAACCCCCCCACCCCCCTCACCATAAGAAAGACATTTTCCACGATTTGCTGACGTTTGAAAGGCATTTTGAAGAAAAACCTTTTTCGCCATTGATGGCTTGATCCGCGCGACCCGTTCTTGCGTTCAAATCCAGTATTAAAAGGCTATTCAAGAATATCGTCTTCTTTTCACCTTGAAACTTGTCCATCCATTCATTCTCCTTCTCATTTTCTTCCTCTTACTCCTAAATTTCTTCCTCTTCAGCGTTTGCTCATTTCCCTGCTTCTCTTTTGTTCCCATTCTACATTGATTCATCTTGTTTCCGTCTCTTATTCTCCGTCTCCTTCATCGTCATCAAGATCCTCAACTTCTTTTTTTTATAATTTTCTTTTTTCATTCTTTACCTTTTATTTCCTCTTCCTTTTCGCCAAGTTCAACTTATTCGGATTCTCCTTTGGATCAATCTTGAGCTTTGTCTTTTTCTTCTTCCCCTTGTACAACTTCCTCATTACTTCTTCTCCTCTCCTTTCTCCTTCAACCACTTATTAATTTGTTTTCTACAACTTTTCTCCTTATCCTTTGTGTAGTTTACTTGATCGTATTCCTTGAATCTTTCGTTATTCTTTTCTTCTTCTTCTTCTCCTTCTTCTTCTTCTTTTCTTCTTCTTGTTCCTCATCTTATGCAATTCTCCTGCTTCCTCATGATTTTTATTCCTCTTGTTTCTGCTTTTCCTTATACTGTTCTCCTTTGTATCTTGTTATTTCTACTGATGTAGTTTCTCTTTCTGTAGTGGAACAGAAATTATTCTCCATGTTTTTATGCTTATGCTTCAACTCGTCCTTCTTCTCCTATCATCTCTGTTGCTGCTACTTTTTCTTCTTTAACTTCAATTTTTTCTCACACTCCTTGAATACCTTCCACTCACATTCTAACCACTTATCATTCTTCAAACTCCCACCCCCACACAAATCTGTACTCAAATGTCTCTACACAATCATTAACGTTTCCACTCTTCCACTTCCTACAAACCTTTTCTTCCTCTAACGAATTCTCCTGATGCCGTAATATTCTGCAACGATAATCCAATTGAAAATAACGGGACGAAATCGCATTGAGATCGTTAGAATAATCGCCGATTACCAGATATTCATTTCATTTCTGGGCCTGTTTGAGAACGATACGGCTTCGACTGATTATAAAAACAGCTTATAGGGAAGTTTTCCAATCTATTGCTATTGCCACGTTTCGTATTTTAAAGAGTATTGACTGTCATTGAACTCAAACCCATCAAAAATCTAGACATTTGCAGATTCGTATATGCTCATACATACTACAAAAAATCATTTCAAGTTCATATCATTTCTCAGAAATACTGAGTAATAGCTGATACTTAAATTGGGAATAGATCATTGTCATTACAGCTCAAAACAACGTTCAAAGTGCAGAGGAATACATCTCTTATACAATATCAACGGATATCATCATAATAGGGAGATGATTTCTCCAACACTTTTACCATAAAAGATAATAATGAGGTATTGGCCTAATGAGGTAATTCATTGACAATTCAAGTGGTTTAGTAAAATTAAAAATCTGTAATATAGAAAAATTGTATACCGTCTTAATTTTCTTTAAAAAAATGAAAAATATTCCCGATAAAATCATCGAAGTTTCAATATCGGAGAATTGAGACTTTTCGACCGCGTATAAAATCCAAAACGAATGTTTGATTTCTCCCAACCACTTGTACTTCAACTCACTACGACTATTACCAGACAAATTGAGGTCATGACAGGAAAAACACACAAATATAAGGATAAAAGAGCTATAATACACTCTCGACAAACACTGTTACATTTCACTCAAAACAACACAAGATTAACCTCGACAACAGCTCACTACAAACAGGCGACAAAATGAGATGTGAAAGAATCATCTAAATCGACTTGCTTAGCTCTTGTGGCGAGGAAGCTGAGGAGGAAAGAGAGAGAAAGCTGTTGAGAGAGGAAGAGAAGAAGTAGAACAGGTGGAGGTAGAATGAAGAATGAGGAGGAAAGACTGAGAAGGAGATAGAATATAGTTGAAAAAAGATAGACAATGAGAGGTTAAGGTGGGAAGCAATGAGAGGAACAAGGTGAGGGGGTAATGGAGTAGGACAAAATGGGTGGATGTGAGAACGAGGATGGAGATGAAGATTGGAGAAAGATAGAGGTTGGATGATAGGTTGAGGTAGCGAGAGAAGAGATTAGGAAGAATAAAAGAGAGGTGGTACATATTGAGGAAGCAGGAGAAAAGGAATGAACGCATAGAAATGGTGGGGATAGAAGGAGGAGAGGAAGAAGAAGAAGAAGGAGAAGAAGGAGAAGAAGGAGAAGAAGAAAAATAGGAAGAAGAAGCAGCAGAAGAAGAATAAGGAGGAGAAGATAAAGAAGGAGGAGGAGGAGGAGGAGAAGAAGAAGAATAAGAAGAAGAAGAGGAAAGAAGAAGAACAAGAAGAAGAAGCAACAGCAGAATCAGAATAAGAAGGAAAACATGATGAAGAACAAGAACAAGAAGAAGAAAGAGTAGAAGATGAAGGAGGAGAGAGAGAGAGTGAGGAAGAAGAAGGAGAAAAGAAGAAGAACAGAAGAAGAAGTAGAAGATGAAGGAGAAGGAGAAGAAGGAGAAGAAGAAGAAGAGGAGAAGAAGAAGAAGAAGAAGAAGAAGAAGAAGAAGAAGAAGAAAAAGAAGAAATTGTAGCAATAGGAAGTGGTGAAAAAGAGGAAAGAGGATTCATATTGGGGAAACAAATGGAAAGAAATAATCGACGCATAGAGTTGGTGGTGAAAGAAGGAGAATGAGAAAAATAAAAGATAAAAACCGAAGAAGTGAACATAGAATAGGATTGATGAGGTGGAGAAAGAAAGGTTGATGATGTAGGAGAAAGATGGAGAGGGAATGGTGAGGATGAATGAATGACGCTTGAGACGAAGCCTCGAGAGGAATAGGGTTATCTTCGTTCCCCCGACCCCCTTCACCAAGAATCCTGAGACGACGACGGATCCCCCCTTCCTACTCCCCCAACTTCTTAATCTTTTTCGTTTTCTTCCGTTTCCTTGGAAAACACCGGCTCAGAGTTCAACTTGCCTGCCTAACCTAATGGGGCTGCAGTCGTAACAAATCACTTCGAACCTTACTTTACCCCCCACCCTGCACACCCTTCTAGGGGTTTCCTCCCCTGGAGTGATGGTGGGGGGATGAACTTAGCATCCACCTTGCCTCTTAGCACCTGCTACTTTCCTTTCATCCCTCCCCCCACCACCCTCAAGGTGGAGTGGGCTCGATTTTTACACGTCACACACGGCCTAGTAAGTGAGATGCGTTGAAGTTTCTAGACGGCTGTCTCTTCAATCATAGTCGAGCCGTTGTGCCTACATTCTGTACTTGTCTTACTCTTCCGTCCTCCTTTACCTTATTCTCCTCTCTTTTCTTCTTCTTCTTCTCATTTTTCTTCTGTTCTCCAAGCCTTCCCCTATATATTTCCCTTTCATGTTCTCCTGTTTCCTTTTCTTTTCGAAATATTTTTCTTGTTAATTATGTATTTGATCTGATGGATGATAAATATATGGTTATCTTCATGCTAAACAAAGAACTTAATCTTTACGTCATCTTCATTTTAAACAAAGAACTTTATCTTTATGTTATTCCAAAGAACTCCGCTCCAGCGCACAATCTTTTTACTTATGCTGGAATGTAGTATACAGATCTATAAAAATTGTTTTATTTATTCTTTGCAATAAAAGTCAATTAGTATCAATTTCTTGATACCTTTATTGTACTTTATTGTACTGTATGTAATAGAAAGTGCATGATTTGTTTGATTTGTCTGTATAAATGAAAATGAAAATGATGATGATAATGATGAAACATCTTAATCACAGTTTTTAGATTTCTCTCAGCACAATGTTGTATGCGAAATCTTCGTTCGAAGAGATCGTAGAGATGTTCACAAAAATGAGACGATTACTTCTAGATATTCGCTTTTAAATTCAACCTGAAAGAACAACTCAACGAAAAAGCAAATTGAGTGGATAATCACCTGCTATAATGATTCATGAATTACTTCAAAATTTACTTCATTGAAAAAATCTACTGTTTGGAATGTTCATTACCAACTACTATTTGGAATTGAACGCAATCTACTGACATAAAACAAAATACAAGACGAAAAATCGATTGATGAATCAGTAACAAGTAGTGGGCCTATCACAAGACATACCGTGACAAGTCACTTGAACTTGCAACCTGAACTGTTCCATTCTATCTTTCAGGATTCTATACATTTCAGTCTCACACGTCACTATAAAATGTAGAACGTGTGGAACTAGCCTACAGCAAATCTGCCAAGTTGTAAACCCACACACAGTTCCACCTCAAAAATCGAACAGAATACACCTCCACAAACAGAAACTTGCTTTCTTTGATTTCTTCCGAAACTGTTTTTCAAGAGCGAGTTGGTAGAGAATGAAGCGAGCCGCGAACACTTAACCGGCGAGAAGTGACCGGGAATTAAATATGAGCATGGAGTGCAAATAACTTGAGCCAGAATGGGATGTAAGACTAAAAGACAAGGAACGGTGATAGAGAGGGGAAGTTGCTAAGAGAATGAGGATGAAACATGGATGAGGATGGATGAATTGAAGCAGGAAGGAATAAGGTTTGAGTGGAAATTATAAAGAAGGAAAAGGCAAGCAAGAAGTGACTGGAAGAGAACAGCGAAGCAAGAAGAATAGAGGAGAGGAAGAATAGAATGAGGAAAGCGAACAATAAAAGGAAGAAAGACAAGAAGAGGATAAATATGGGGTGGCAAAGAGAGAGGGGGGAGGAATAAATGAGCAGAGGAAACAGAGAAGAGAAGAATAATGATTGAGAAGTGAGAAGGCAAGGGAAGATGCTGGAGAGATAAGTTAAAAATGAAACGAGGAAAGGAATTTTGAAGTGAAGCTTGAGCAAAAGGAAGAGTAGATGAGCCTCAGAGAGGACAACTGCGAAGAGGAAATGTACAAAGAAAAAGGCGAAGATAGGAAAAAGGGGAAACAAAGAGAGAGATAGAAAGAATGATATGAGAGGAGCAGAATTTCAAGAGGATCGACAGGAGGATTACAGGTAAAAGATTGCTGCTTCAGAGCGGGAATAACTTAGGGGGAATTATGACGAATAAGTAATTAATAAAGAACATGAAAAGAGAGAAGGGATGGTAGATAAAAAAACGGAAAAAATATTATTATGGATTATTTTTCAATTATGATCATCATTATTGAGATGGATAAAGCTTTAGGAAGAAGAATGAGAAAAAAAGAGGAGGGAAAATCAAATTAAAAGTGATAGGATAAGGAGAGAAAAAGTAGATGACAATTAAAAAAAAGCACGATAAATGAATAAAGGGTGAAGTTGAAATTGCAATAAAATGATTCTTCAAAGAGAAGAAAATAACAAGCGGAAGGACAAGCGGATGAAGAAGTAGAAAAGGAGAAGAGATATAAGAAGAAGAAGCAGAAGAAGAAGAAGAAGAAGAAGAAGAAGAAGAAGAGAAGAAGAAGAAGAAGAAAAAGAAGAAGAAGAAGAAGAAAAAGAAGATAAGAAGAAGAAAAGAAGAAAGAACGTGAAGATTGCTACATGAGGTAGAAGCAACTACGCAAAGACGGTGGCTGAAGGAGAACGGCTCTGAAGAAGGTAGGAGAGGAGGTGAAGAAAGGTCATGAATAAGATTAGAACGGCAGGCGGAGGCGAAAATGGGCATGAAGGAGGAAGGGGTAGCCTAGGGAGAATGGTGGAAGAGGGAAAAGGTGGTGGCGAGTGAGGAGGGGGTGAAGGGTGTAGGAAGAGGGTGTTGAAGAGGGAGGAAGAGAGGATCAGATTAAGAATTAAGCAGGCAGAATGAACAGAGGCTAAAGTAGTCCAGATATCCAAGTTCCTGGAGAAGGTATAGGCAGGTCTGCTGGATAGTGAAGCTGGTGATTCCAGTAGGGCAAACAATTTCGCCACGGACCAATCCGATGGACTATCTGATTCCCGTGAAAGGAGGAGAAGGAAGGGATGGAATCAGTAATCAGGAGAGAGGAAGATGAAGAAAGAAGATGGTATTAATTTAGATTCAGAATATGAAGAGGAGTAGAAGAGATGGAGAAAGAAAATGGCAAGGAAGAGAGGAGGATAAGGAGAAGAATTAGAGAAAAAATTGATTTCGATTGAGATGACCAAAAACAGAAATCGAAATGGAGTTCCATTGTGAACTGACAACATAATTCTTGTTGCATTGGTTACGTTTGATGACATCATCATACGGCGATTCAAGTGATTCATTCAATTCCATATATTATATTTTGTTATTTTCAGAACATTCAAATTGAGGAATATTTATGTATCTGTATTTTAATTTGAATATTTGTAATGTTAATTCGAATTTTTAGATAAGAATATTTCAATCTCCATTGAATTTTGTTTATTGTATTGTTTTTTTGCGGAAATAAAATTGAAATTTAAAATTGAAATAAAGTCAATTGGATTTACGTGCAACTGGCATTATTTGTGTAGAAAAAAGAGATTATTAAAAACTGTACAGGTGTATCAAAATGTTTCTCCGCAGTAGCTGGTATATTGTGTTCTGGTTACAGAATTATTTTGTTACACAAGATAATCTTATTTCTTATTTTTGGTACACAAATTGAACTAAGAAGGCACTTTCAACATTCACTGTAATGAATTCCAGCTGAATTTTAAGACCTTGTTGTTTTTTTATGAATAACTTTTTCTCGAGTGATTGAGTATTCACTGCATACCTGTATTTCACTAAAGGACTTCTTGATCACACTGTATAAAATTTCAACAATTTTATTCATTGTTATAATATACTATAATATGTCATCATTAATATAATATATGATTTATATTATAACATATAATATAATTACATATTATAAAATACAATTGGATTCCTATTCTAAACATTTTACTATAAAAATTCAATATCTAGCACACATAAAATACTTTCTAATATGGAAGAGAATGACAGTGCTTGTACGATATATTATGTAAATGTTGAGACAATGAATAACAGAAGATAAGTAGAAGAAGAGAGAGAGAGAGGAGTTCAAAAGCAATGAGAGAAAAGAGAATTGAAGGGATAAATCGAGTAATTTGAAACTGGGACGAGGCAAAGATGATCGAATTATAAGGACACCTTATTCCGTCGATTTGCTAGTTCAAGTTGAAAGTCTAAACTCGAGTCGAGCAAAGTTTCAGTCGTTCGGGGTTTGGCGAGGCGAATGGGGTGGAATTAGAAGAAGAGGAAGAAGAGGAGTGAGCGGAGGAGAAGGAGGAGTAGAAGGCGGAGGAGGAGGAGGAAGAGGAGGTGGAGAAGTAGCAGGAGGAGAAGCATGACTCGTTAAAGGATGAAGACCGACTAGACTACGGTAATGAAGTGAAACTTACGGTCGGATGGTTACTAAGGAAATCAGCTAGCTCGATTATATCACGTCGCGCTTACCTGCAACACAGAAATTGACACAGATCAGCAATATATCACAAAATACTGTTTCATCTTTATCTTGATCGTAATTCATAGTACCAGTACTCTGTAAATTTCAAAGCTTCTATAAAGTTTAATATTGACATAAAAATGGCTTGCACTGATGGGTACTTTTACCGTTTGATTCATGTAATGAGTGAAGAATGTTCAAGGTGGTTCCTAAACAACCAAGTAAGATTCAATATAAAGCTGATGAAGACAGTTTATCTATTAATTCATCTTATTTCAATCATTATCGTCCTTCAACTTCATATTTATTAATTATTATTTGATTGTTTCTGTTTATTTATTTGATCTTGTTATTTTAAGTAGCCTACTTGATAGTAAGTCGACAACTTGATAGTAAGTAGCCTACTGCTTATCAGAAAAATATATGACAAAAGAAAAGCCAACCTAAAATTGTACAAGAATCATTTAGCCTTCATATTGACTTTCATAGTTAAATGTAAGCGTTTTTCGAATAATATTTTCTATTATTTCACAAATAATGAATCCTTCCCTTGAGCAAATAAATAGAGAGATTGATCAAATCTAGATCAAGCTACAATTCAAAATCCAATCAAAACATACCTAATTAATTATCAACAGGCTAGTTCAGCAACGTAATGCTTCTCCATACATAGAAATGTTCGAAATTCATCACCTTTGAATTCTCGCTTCGCCCTTTGCTATATCTCATAATACAATACACGACGATTCCAAGCGTGTAATCAATAGTGGAGTATTCTAGAATGCCAGTTATGACTAGGAACAGCATTCCAGATATGCCTGCAGAGTTTTATTCAGTTATGCCCAGTTGGCTCCTCTATCATCACTAGGAAGTAATCTGTTAATATCAGCAGAATGATTATTGCTAACCTGGACCTGGTTTTCTATCGTTTGTAGAATGATATATATAATTGAAAGGAAATATATATGAGAAAGGAAAAGTGGACAGGAAGGAGAAAAAAAAACATATAAATAAGGATTATTGATAAACAGTAGGGAAGTCTTGGAAATAAGAATCAATAAAAGAAAATATAAGGAGAAAGGACCAGATCAAGGAATAGGTAAAAAGTTGCACAGAGTTGGGAAGAAAATTAGGATGAGAGTGATAAATGAATCCGAAACCTCTTACTCATTGTTCTAATAGAGAATGAGATATCCTCGAAAGAGTAGAACAAACTTCCTAGGGTAGGTACTCCAGATCTGAGAGCGGGGATCCTAGGGGATTGAATAGGGGATTCCAGAGAGTGAGAACAGGATTTCGTGGGGTGTAAGAGGGTACAAAATCGACAATTTGCATTCCGACCAGGGTGACATGTACACTCTCACTCTATCACACACAGAGAAAAAGAGAGAGAGCAAGCAAGAGTGAAAGAGTGAGTGAGAGGGAGATTTGTATATAGCCAGACTGATAGCGACTAAGAGTGTGTATGTGTGAGAGAAATATAGTGTGACTGTTAACGTGTGAGAGTGACAGAGAGAGATAAATATATTGATGGAGATCGTGGAGTGTGTGTGTGAGAGAGAAAGAGAAACGTACAGAAACAGAGCCGAATTCCGACCGAATTCTGAAGTATGCTTCTAGCTTGTTCTGGTGGATGAGCCTCACAAGCAATGGAGACTAGATTTGTCTTTTACAAGGAGCTCGACCAGTCGTGCACAGCCAATTTTCCAGTTATGGTTTGCGTGGAATTGAAAGAGTAGGATAACTAGGAATACCTACATGATTATGGTTATTATGGAAGGTATATTCTAGGGTTTGAGATTTTTAATCGTAAGTGCCCTTACATATTATTTGGATGATGGTTAGGTTTTAAGTTCTGAACTGAATTATCAAGTATTTTTATCTGTTTCCTGGTATTTTTAATTGAAAACAGATTAACTGTATTAAATATAACAAATTTTTATTAAATTGTATCAGTCTCTGAACACTGTTGCATCAACTTTCCTGATCATTTGTCAATCATTAATTGTATTGTAAAAAAGAATTTAGAATTTTTAAATTCTCTGAGATCTGAATTCCTAGCAAAAAGAGGCAATCTTATTAAATAAAAGCCTCCCCATTATCGAATGACTGGATCGCAGCCTTTCCAAACTGACATATGGAATTCCGATGTGCCTAGGCCTATCCGTATTATCTACTTCTTGAAAGTCTGACCAACAATGATATTCTCTCTTAGGAAGCCAGGCTATTATAAATGTAGAGATTCACCACTGTCAAAATGCCTAGCTTAACCAAGAGTACTTACAGTAAATTCAATTCATTATTCAAGTCCACCATGACTTGGAAGATCATAAAAATTGTCATAGCAGCATTTTGTAAGGGTTAACAACTGTTACAAATTGTATAATTGTATAAGTGGTCAATATTCTACCAAGCTCTACACACTCATAGAGTAAAACTATCATTAAATCGAATTGCAATAATTCAAAGCCAAGTATCTCCATGATTTGTGATCAGTAAGTGGATAACTGACGATATATTATTATCTCAATCGTGACTATAAAGCAGAGGTTCGTAAGAACGAGAAAAACAACGGATACCGGCCGCCATCTTTGTTTATGGCCGAACTTGAACAATAACGCAGAAAATGTCGGAGCGAGACCAAAGCACAAGTCGAACGAGAAAATCGTCTAACGAATCTAATTTCGGACGAGTTACTGGTTTTCTGCTTTCATCTTCACTTTCTCTCCCCTTCCACCTTTTGGCTACCTTCTTGCTCTTTCAATTTCCGCGTTTTCTGTCACTTGTACGTCATTCTTATACTTTCTTCAACATTTTTCTTCATCGTCATCTTCATCATCATGATCATCATCTTCATCTTCATCTTCTTCTTCTTCTCCTAATTCTTCTTCTTCTCCTTTTTCTTTTTCCGTCTTCTTCTTCTTCTTCTTCTTCTTCTTCTTCTTCTTCTTCTTCTTCTTCTTCTCCTTCTTCTTCTTTCTTCTTCTTCTTCTTCTTCTTCTTCTTCTTCTTCTTCTTCTTCTTCTTCTTCTTCTTCTTCTTCTTCTTCTTCTTCTTCTTCTTCTTCTTCTCATTCTTCTTCTTCTTCTCCTTCTTTTACTTCTTCTAATACTTCTTGTTCTTCTTCTCCTTCTTCGTCTTGTTGTTGTTTTTCTTCTTCTTTCATGTTCCTCATCATTCTTTACACATCTTTATCTTCATCTTCTCTTCAAGGCTCCTTCCTGTTCACATTCATCTTCTTCATTCGTCATTATCATTCCTCTTCTTCATTATACAACTTCCAAGTAACTCAATAAGTTATCTACATCCTCTTCTTGTTCTTCTTCTTCACCTATCATCCTCCTCCTCCTCACTACCTACTATTATCTTTTTCTCCTCATGATCGTTCCTTCTCACCTTTACTTCACTATCCACCTTTTTCTCCTTTATGACTCCTATAATTCTCTCCTTATTTCCCTCTCCATTACCTCTATTTTGCTAGTTTGCCTCTTTATGGTCCTTCCTATCCACCTTCCCTTCACTAACCCCCTTTCTTCCCTCCATCACTCCACAATTCTCCCCATCACCACTCTCACCTCCCTTCTTCACCCCTTCTCACCTCCCTCCCCCACCCCTTCTCCCAGATCTTGGTTAGTTTTCAACAACCGCGTTTGTTTCTCCCCAACAATGATGATTATGACGAAGCAACCGATGATTGCTATCTGAGAAAGATACGGACGCTATTGGAAACTGTACTCCTAGGAGAAAAGGCATCCAAGAAGAAAAAAATTATCGAAGTAGGTAGGGGGATTATTGAGGAGAGAAGCGACGCAGAGGAAGATTTTAATGATCTATGAGGTGGATTACGGCGTGAAGGGTGGCCTGATATCGGCTGTGGTGTTTTCCAAGATAGTGAGCCATGTTGAATTGACTCCCACCGGGTTAGGCTATATCTTCCACAATTAGAGCGTTGTATTCAGCTAAAAATAATGGAAATAAGAGTCTCCGAAGAGAATAATAACGGCGAAATTGAATAATTTTCAAATATAAGTCTAGAAAGTTTGGTATAAAGTAGTTGGAAACGAGTAATTCAAGGCATTGGACTAGTGTATGGTATTTTTGGAACTGAATAGAAAGTTTGATTCAAACTACATTCCATGTATAGGCTCAACAATTTCACAAAGACTGTTACGTAGAAGTCAAGGAATTTTGAGTTTCATCTCTTCTGAGTCCATCCATAGATATGTCTATGAATATGTTATTGATAAGTAATAGACTCTCTTTTTTTAATAAATTTGAAAAATTTGAATTTTGAAACCTTTGCAAAGTTTGTTCATTTTTCACCTGGATTTAAAATAACTTATTGTGATAACTTTGTTTAAAATGTTCAAAGTGAATTAGAAATTCATCCAGTATACAAGCTCAACATAGTGAATTGATTCTTACACACTTAAAACATTGTAGAGAACTGTTATGCGGTAGATCATTGTCAGTCTAGGACTCTTATGATACAAAATTGTGCCCGTCCTTTACTAGGATAGTTCAGCTTGACTTTGTCAAGAAATTAGGAAGTTGGGGACGCATACAATCATGGAATACATAGGAAGATTAAATATGAAAAGTGGGGCACTTCAATAAGGACAGATATTGGAACAGGAATAAGATGGCGATATATGAGGGACAGAGGGGGAAATAGAAAAAGTAGAGGATGAATATAGGTGGAAAACATAGAAACATTTGAAGGAGTGCATAGAAAATAATTAGAGAGATGAACAGAGAAGGAACAATCAAGTAAAAGAGGGATAAAAAGTGAACAGGGAGGAAAGTAGAAGGGTTATGGGGGACGGTTAAGACAAGGAACTAGAGGGATGAAGAGGGAGAGCGTTGCTATAAAATAAGGAGGGGGAGGTACAGAGAGAGAAATTAGAAGAGAAACACAAGAGGTAAGAGATATTGTAGAAGTGACATTGTTGTCAGATGATGAGCTCAGGGATTTGGGCCTCGACGAAACAAACGTGGATACAGACACACGCTAGTGACTGACTGACTGACGCAGCGAGTAACAGAGGAGGCGGGGAAGGCTGAGGAAAAGTAGGAGGAAGAGTAGGAGGCGAGTGGTTGTAGAGAGAGAGAGAGAGAAGTGTGATTGAGAATGATGACTCAGCGTCCTAGACATTGTAGCCTAGTTGAAATCTTGAGACGCGTATCTCATTGGAGATGCTACTGATGACTGCATCTTGAATAAGTCGCTCGCTCTATATCCCTGTCTCTGTTGAAAACAAATTCATACAGCAACATGTTCCAAACACATCAAAGCATATGTTGCAGGGATCATCCACGTTTCAGTCATAGAAGAACATGATTCAGGAATATGTGTATCAGCTGTTACCATGAGTTACAATTTTGTGAAGATGTTCTTTGATATTTAGTGGACTATGACCAAGATGATTGAAATAACAAAGGCAAGCCTCTGATATGAAAGAGTTTCCCAAAAAATAGAGACTCCAGTAGGGTATTACTGGCTATTAGCTAAATCAAACTGAAAATATCTTCAGAGATTACCACATAGCGTTTACCGTTTGTAAATGAGAAGTATGGCCCTGTGCAAATTTGAGTTTGACACCTCTGTACTTGACCAAGGCTATGTTATTGCAACGAATAGTAGCGCCTGGTTGCTGTAAAGGGGGCCAGGGATGAACAAATCAGACTGAAACACTACTTCTTCATGAATAATCAAAAACTAATCAAATTATAAGATTTCACAAGTCCCTCAACGCATACTCGACAATAATATACATAGAAAGTGATATTTCATATCAAAATAGAATTCTTGCACTTATTTAATTCTCGAATTTATAAAGTAAGTTTAAAAGGGAACAAGAACTCCAAATTCAAATAGGCCTAAAATATCCCAAATAACCTTATTAATAATGAACAGAACTTTCCCAACCTTGTTCCATTCCACAATAATAATATTAGTAATAATAACAAATTTTCAGTCGACAATACAATGACTACGACTACATACTATGACTATGAGAATGTAGACCACATCATTCAAATGTATTTCCCGGTTTGGAGACTGAGATACGACAGCGGTTCTCAATTAAGATGCGAGAATTTCATCGCCGCAGTTTCTCAGTACATGTTTGCCTATTTATCAACATGAGCTTCTGAATATATCCCCTTCTCACGATCTACCTCAAACCACTGAACTCTGTTCTTCACCAGGTACAGAATCCTAAACCCGGTTTGTACTCAGGTTCAGAACCCAGAATCTATATTAGGGTTACACGATCATGGAATATTTAAGATGTTAGAACGCAGCTTGACGTACGGTACACTTGAACATAGGGACGATGGAAATAATGAAGGATATAATATGATACTTCATTATTATGAGGAGACTATAATTATTATAATTCCAAGAATCCTGCATGGATTTAGAACGTATACAGGGGGTTTCTAAAATAGACCGACAAACTTCGTGAGCGGCATTCTGACATTAAAATTTAGAAAAAGTTCTAGTAAACATGGGTCCTAAAATGCTTTGTTTCCCCCTAGTCACCATTTTGTATTTTCACTTTTTCTCCAGAATGGTATCTCATTGGAGATGCTTCTGATGACTGCATCTTGAATATGTCGCTCGCTCTATATCCAAAATTCACCTTCAAAATTCCGTTCCAAATTTCCCCGCAGCTATTTCTTCATCTGTAAATTGTGGTCTATACTGTAAAACCCTACGGTTAGTGTGATATGGTAGGATGGTTATTCAGTATACACCAAACTATAAACGAATGAAACAATGTTAGCCGGTCTCTCCACTAGCCACAAAAGAGAAAACCTGTGAGGTTAGCAGCCTGTTACCACATCCCCAGCCTCCCACGGAATATTCATGATGTATCTCGAATCAATGTGAGCCCTATATTACACAGGCCCTATTTCTATAACAGCAAATGCTTGGGATATGTTGCAGCTGATTCGGGATTTGATGCAGGAAATTTCTCGTACTTCTTAATAGAAGTACGTACGGTTATTGACAGGGTAAAGGAATGCAGTACTTGCAAATCGACAGGAACATGTAGAGAATGGATAATGGCATTACAACATGGAGGTAAGAATTGATTGAAGATAATTAGATGTGATCAAAATCCCGTGAAAATTGATAACAATCTGAATAAGAATAAAACATTACGATGATAAGATCAAAGAATTTAATTCATTCAAACACTCCTCCATAGACTTAGGCTATATTTTTTTGAAAATAATGTTCTTTTTTGCAAAACAAATATCAATCACCACTTCGGCTGTTACTCATAACAATGTTCGAGAAGACATCTGATATGAAATGGGAAATTGTAGCCTATGTAACCCAATTTATTCAAGCCAATTATATACAAGGTTATTAGAGAGAAGGTTGAACCATCGTTGGTGTAAGGCGCAAAGTGGAGGGGGAAGTCTGATTTCTTGATTCATGTAACGTCACACTCGCGGTCCGCCAAATATCAGTCAATTATCAACAGCTGATATTATCAAAATAAATTATCAAAGTGACGTCACCTGAATCAGTCCCCCCACTACAACAGCTTGTGGATTCAAAAAGCATTAGGAATGGTTCAACCTGTAATCTAATAACTTTGGAACTCTCCAGTATTTTCATATTTTCCAAAACTCTACTCTTAATTTCGAACGAACATTCGTCACTAAGCAAAACCATTTGTAAGACATCTCAAATAAACGGAGCATTGGAATCTATGATGTCAGAAGAACAATTCATAATTTTTCACTGAATGTTTTGTTTCAACAAACTTATATTGTCCCAATAGATTTCTTCCTAACCATGAGATTTTTTCCCAGATAGACATCCATCACCGAAATAGCAGTTTCTCAACAGAACAATTCGTAAGACATCTGGGATAAGCGCGGCATTGTATGGTATT
Organism: Laodelphax striatellus; assembly: GCA_017141395.1. Classification (NCBI taxonomy): domain Eukaryota; kingdom Metazoa; phylum Arthropoda; class Insecta; order Hemiptera; family Delphacidae; genus Laodelphax; species Laodelphax striatellus. Next base: position 20,286,880 of record CM029539.1, on the reverse strand, counting down.
GATGGGCAGGCTACTGAAATGGTTGCAAAGATAGGAGAGCAAGAAGACACACAGATTGCCACTAGAACAATGGACTGGTAATGACGACGAGCAGGACGCAGCATAGAACAGAAGATGCTTAGAGTGCACACTGCACCTGTGCTCAAACCACGGTCGCCATTTTCCAATTCAGGAACCGAAGACAATGCGGCTTGTTGGAGGGATATGGTCAGCGGGCGGCGCCCAATCCTACCTAACGATTCACTTGTCTTGGGTTCTGCTATTTTCATGATTTTCGGGAGGAAAAATCTTATCGCAATATATTTCAAGGTCGATATTTGAGGTTTCTCTGTGAAATACTTTCAATCTTGGACTAATCCATAATATAATCATGAGGACTAATTTACTGATCTATGTATTCATTTATTACTAATCTTGCTAATCTGAAAATTATTGAAAAACAAAAATTACGAATAGAATAATATGTACATCTCTTCTAAAAGCCAACTTGTAATCTCCAAAACCTCTGATTTTTTGCTCCTTCTTGAAATCCCTGGAATAAAAAAAAATTCAGAGAAGATTCCACTAACAGCCTTGTCAAATAATTGTCAGAAGAGAAAAGGCCTTATCTATCTATATGAATACTCGTGTGACCTATTTTCATGAACAGTGGTATCTCAATAAGTCCTACTTTTGAAGAATAATGAGAAGTGACAAATATTCAATATTCAATTCATTTCAATCCCAATAATTCGATAGCTCCATAACGAACGAACTCAACTTAGATTTCAATAGCTCGTTGTAGAGGCTCGTTCTATATGATCAGCTCCCTTTATCCATTCATTCACCTCAGACTGAATTCCACATTTTTAATCTCAATGTATTTGTTCCTTTATTGAACCAAACACAACTCATCAAACTATTGTGAGAAGAAAGCAACATGCTCACTTATGTAAACTCCTTCTACTCTTGAAACGTGATTTTGAAACTGATGACCAAATTCTGAATCCAAAATAATCAATGCTGAACTCCTAGAGTTTATGTTAGCGTTACTAAAAATCATGGTCATTCTTCATCCACTAATAAATTCTAGTATAGACACAAAAATTATTTGAAAGTGTTGTCTCAACTATCTTTTCAAATTAAGACTAATTTCATCTCTGAGACAAAGGTGAAAATTGTGATGTCTGATGGAATTAGACTTTTCTGGGGGCGAAAGAAGGGGGAATTCCAGAAGAAGAGGGGGACCCCTCCCCAAAGTGGTAAATAGCAGTTCAACAGCAGAATCCAGCACACAACCGATAACTCATTTGTTAGTAACCTTTGTTGCCACTTTTGGCCACCACCAAGCAAAGAGTAAAGCAGCAAACGCTTTTATAATTCTGTTTGCTTGCATCTAAGCTTCTCTGCGCTTTTCAGCACTTTAACCGCACTGAAACCCCTCCCGGTACCCTCAAAACCCTCTCCTTTCACCTAGGAAACATTCCCCGACCGTAGAAACCCTCCCTCCCACCTGGAAAACACCCGCCCAGTCGGAAAAACCTGGCCAACTTTGTTTATAAAAGGAAAACCGGAAACAAAAGGCAAGCTCAGCTCACCGCTCAAATAGCAGGGTGCCAAGAGGTAACATGTGTTGTATATATGTCTAGTTTTCTGAGATCCTCTAACTCCCATGTTTTAAGGGAGCTTTGATACTGTGTGTTTGGACCATAGCAGAAAAAGATTAAAATTATTGAGATTGAGCCTACGACACGATCAGACAAGTGTCTTTGAATTTTCAAGCCTTGTACTATTGAATAATATTATAGTAATTTCTTTAATAAGAGACAAGGTACCCAACAAGTATTTTTTATTCAATATCAACACTCCAGGAAAAGAACTAATCAAAGTCTGAGCGCAGGTAATCTGAAGTACTATTACTTGGACAAACTTCAAATTGCATTGAAATTACAACAAACAAGAACAAGTCCATTTATACCGATTTGCATGAATATTTTCATTCTACAAAATTAATTTTATACAACGTTTAATCCTGTTCATCAGAATATTGATAACATGTTCATTGATTTCTGAGAATGACACTCAATTTTTTTCAACCACAATCGTTCAACGAATTGCTACATAACGTATTGATATTCCTTAATTTCTCCCCCACTTGCATAATTCCATTACTTTTCAAAATTTTAACTTTTCATACAATCTCTCCCTCTCCTTCACGTACCTATCATCCAACTTCAACGTACTTTCTAGTTTTCCTTCCTCTCCAGTATATTCCTTTCCTAATTCCTCCCACCTCCCTTCATTTTCCTTTCTTCCATCTATCCCAACATCTTCCTTCCTATCACAAACACTGATCACATCTGGAAATCCCAGGATATCACATTCTTTCTCCCCGCCCCCGTTCTATGCTGCCCGGAGGGGAAATATTTCATTTCGGTATCTCAGCTTAAGTAATGTCGCATTGTAAGTTGCACCAGCTGTGACCACCAACCCCCCCCCCCCTTCTTATGAGCCTCCTTTCAACCCCCTCCCTTCCTGCGACCCCCTAACCCCTCTAATGACCCTACCGACCCACCCACCCTACCCATACTCTCGACTGGTTCGACTCTACGAATCAGTCTTCCTCCAAAACGCTGACAACGTCTTTTACTTCTACCAAGCGTGTACTGGTGTATTTTCTAACCAACCAATTAGAACAAGCCCACAGTTTTATTGCTAAACTTTGCCACAAATAAGAGAGATACTCGGCAACAGCTGCAGACATGATTAAAAAACGGAGATGGGACGGTTTTGTATTATATTAACTTGTCCTACTGGTGCAAGGGTTATGAAGTTAGGGTGTAAAGAAAGTCCATTTTCTAATAATATCTAAATAACAAATGCAAGAGTCTTCATTCCTCAAGTTCAGTCCATTCCCGAAACTCTCTCATAGGATTTTGTATTGGATTGTTCAACGTTCAAGTCTTTCTTGTATTGAAATGTCCAAGTTTGTCTTAGAGTTACGTACTGCAGTCTGCAGCCGTTGAGTTGAATCTATTTAAAAAAAATCTTTCATAGGATTCTTCGAGTGTGTCTTAAAATTATGAAGGGTACTGTAGTATGCAGACTTAATTTATTCAAACTTTATCAGATTTTTATTCCATTTCCAAGAACCACGATTTTTGCAAGATTTTTTATAGCATCAACTTTCTTCAAATTCAAGATAATCGATATAATTATTAGACTTAACTTCTATATATATGATATCAAGATTTTAGATTTTCAAACTCGAATCAATTTGAGGAATAGTAAATCTCATGTAATTCATTCATGAGAATCAAAAAACGCATCCCGGTGGTCCAGAACCCACCTAAATCTATAGATCGATCCACTCATCTCTCATCATCATCCTCCCCATTACCCACGCACAAGCTTATGTGAGCATCACCACAGGAAAAAAAATAATAGAAATAAAAATAGGTCATCTACATTACGCAATGTCCTATTATTGAGAATTTCCAGCCCCCAAAATTTGAAATAATCCAAAAATGTGATGAGGAGCAGTAACGTCTACTCAGGAACAATTCTATTATCCCACATGACGCGACCAAAAATGAGATTTTGAATAGAATCCTACTTATTCCACGAATCCAATTTTCAAAACAACATCATCATAATAATAGGGAGGTAATTTCTAGAAAAAGTATCACACATTCTCGAATGGAAAAAAGATTCAATTGAAGAAATGAGATGGAACGGGGGAAAATGAGGAACAGAAGATTGAAAGAGAACGCGGTAAATGGGAAAAAGTGGGTGGATGAAGTGTAAAAGTGAGAGAAAAAGCTTGCAGAAAGAGACAGAAATTTGCGAAAGAGAACAGAAAGCAGGAAACTCCAGAGGAGCGAAGAGAAGGAAAGACAATGATTGGAGAAGAATAAGAACACAAAGAGAAGCAATGAAGCAAAATGAAGCAGACGAAAATTGATAAAAAAAAAGGAAGAATAGGAAGAAGAAGAGAAGGAAGACGGAGAGATGGAAGGGGAAGAGGTGAATAAGGAGAGAGAGAAAATGAATTTGAGAATGAAAAGATGTTAATAAGAAGGAAGAGAAGGAGAAGAAGAGAAGACCAAGGAGAAGACCGAGAAGAAAAAGAAGAAGAAGAAGGAAGAACAAGAAGAAGATGAAGAAGATGAAGAAGAAGAAGAAGAAGAAGAAGAAGAAGAAGAAGAAGAAGAAGAAGAAGAAGAAGTAGAAGAAGAAGAAGAAGACGACGAAGAATAATAAGAAGAAGAAGAAGAAGGAGGAGAAGATGAGGAAGAAGAAGAAGAAGAAGAAGAAGAAGAAGAAGAAAAAGGAGAAGAAACCGTTAGTTTACAGCTTGATAAGATATAGAAGAGAAATGTTTGGAGGGGAAAAGGGAATGAAGGAAAAATATATAGAGAATAGTGGAGAGAAGAAGCACAAAAAAAGAGGAATCAAGAGAGAAACTGTAGACGACTGAGAGAAGTCTATAAAATGAAGAGGAATACAAAGGAGGAAGGGGAATATAAAGAGAAATAAAGTGGAGAATAATAATAAGATAGAACTATCACAGTATACAGTTGGATACTTGGAATGTATTTGTGTTAGGAGTTCATATTATAACGGTAGACTCTCGAGGATTACCTCAACGAATGCTGGTGTTGTGCCCTAAACTTGAAGCAACGATGTTCATTATTTTCACACCCCTATCCCCCACTTCTTTCCACCCCCGCCCCCATCCATTACACCCACCTATTTCACCCCTTCTTCTCTTGCAACATAATATAACCAAGAGAATCCTGTTGTGTATACACAGTCGGCCAGTCGGGAAATTTGAATGGAAATTGTATGGCAGTGCGGAAAATTCCATTTTGTTGGCAGATCTCGACTGGAGAACTGGAAAATCTAGTGTTCTCAGCAGATCTGACCTGACCTGCTCTCAAGTACGTTCCTGCGTTTCATTGAACTTCTAAACTTGTATTTTATTCTGATTTGGAGTCGGATTGCATCAAATTAGTCTGGCTCCTTATTTGAAAATGATGGGGAAATAGTGCATAAGGAAGAATAGAGCAGCAGTGCGACTATGTATGCTACTATTTAATAGCTAGATGAGATGTGGAAATGACTGTGCAATGATGAACCGTTTAGATAGACAGATAGATAGATAGATATATAGGTAGACAGATAGATAGATTCAAAAGTCATCGGGCAAACAAAGTATCCAATTCTGTATTGTGATATTAGTCGACCCCTTCTTCCAATGATGAAAACAAAAGTACCAATTTTCTTGAAAACGAAATGAAAATCGTAGCCCAGCCTGCAAAATGAAAATGGAGATTTTCCAGACGGGTACCGGAGATCAACCAAATCTCCAAATTTTCTTCAGTAATGTTCCTCCATGTTGTTTCCTTTGCCCGGAAAATGCATATACGTAAATTCACGCTAAACCCGCCGGAAAAAGGGGTTTTCCACCTGTAAATGGAAATTCAAGAGAAGAAAACAAACCGAAGATAATCTGCGGACAGAGCATTAGCTGGGTGAGTTTTCCGGTATGTCACCGGTCTCTCTCTCTCTATTTTTCTTCCATACACTCTTTCTCTCTCTGTTCTTTTATATTCGTGGGTCGAGTTTTTGTCGCAAAACTTCTTTCTCTATCAAGAGTGCAACTGAATTACATTTTAGGCGGCGAAAAAGTAGTGTAGGGGTATCATGTGTGTCTTCGTTTCATGGGTTCTGCAAATTTCAAAGAGGGCAAAAACGTAATACATTCACACGCCCTTGCTTCCTCTCTTTCTCTTCCTTCTCCTCTCTTTCTCTCTCACCATAACCGAAATCCTCCCTCTCTCTTCCTCTTCCTTTTCCCTTGGATAACCGAAGTTCTCTTCTCCACGAGTGAATTCCACATTCTATACTGTGTGTTTGGGTCCGAACAAAATGACCTCAAGCGGTGAGGTGGCCTGGCTATTTTCGAAAAATGTTCTCCGCTTTTTGTGTGTGACTGGCTTCTCCATATTCTGACACTTTATCGGCGACACCTTGGCTTCGTTCGCTATTCCGGTTCTCTCCTTATTGGCTTTTTGCCTTCCCTCTCCTTCTTCTTCTTCTTTCCCTCCTTCTTTTCCTTTCACCTCTCGATGGCAATTGATTTTTGGAATCTACATTTTTTGCCCGCTCTCCTGATTTTATCAAAGGTGCTTGATTCTCATTTTGCACTAATGGTGATTGGTGAACGGTTTGATCTCTCCCTCCTTCTCTTCTCTTCGTTCTTTTTTTCTCTCCTACTCACTCTCCGTCCTCTTATCTCCTTTCTTCTTCTTCAATTCCTATTCCATTCTATTCTCCTTTCTCCCTTCCCACTTCTTTGATTTTTCTATCGGGAGCCCAAAATTCAATCTAGTTCTTGTAATTAATTCACCTCGGTGAGCCTGAAGCTGTAAAAATTCACTAGTTTGAAGACTCGATATTCCTCATTTCTATACGTTTCTCAAAGGAAATTTGATGTTTCTCACCACATGTGCTTGAAATCAACGAGATACTCATTTAGGTGGTTTATGATGAGTGAAGCGTGCAGTATTCGAAGAATTGAGATGGTTTTGGAATCTATGTAATAATATTACTAGATTCACATACTCTCAAATTTCTATCTTCTCTGGAAAGCAAATCAGGTATCCAAATCCTTGGTAGAAGAACAAGAGACAAAGAATGCAGATTGGTAGATTGCAGAGACAAAGAGAGAGTGGATTTTAGTGGGTGGTACAAAGAAGAAGAAAGCAGAAGACAAACAAGAAGGAGAAAAAGAAAGAGGTAAACACGAAACAAAAGGAGAATAGAATGACGATGTTCATCTTAAGTTTGATGCAATGAAAGTAGAGGCGTACGCACCGTACTTTCTTAGCATCTTTGCACACTGTGAACATTTTCTATCCTATAGGAAGCAAGTGAAAGGTCCAAAGAAGACATGCTGCCAGCATTCAGAGTCAGCCAAGTGGACTGAGGCGGAGTGTTGTATGAGACAGGGCATGTGTCAAAGAAGATAGTACAGGATGAGACAAAAGAGACTGGAAGAAAGTGGAGATGATGAATAGATAGTGGAAAGGAGGAGAAGGAGGAAGAATGGGAGGAGGAGAAGGATGAAGAGGGGAAGAGGAGGAAGAAGGAGAGGAGAAGCAGAAGGAGGAGGAGGAGAAGGAGAGGAAGGAGGAGGAGAAGAAGGAGAAGGGTGAAAAGTAGAGGAGGAGAAGGAGGAGGAGAAGGAGAAGGGAGAGGAGGAGGAGTAGGAGGAAGAAGAGAAGAAGAAGCAAGAAAATAAAGAGAAGGAGGAGAAAGAGGAGAAGGAAGAGAATAAGGAGGAGGAAGAGAAGGGAGAGAAAGAGAATAAGGAGGATAAGAAGAAGAAGAAGGGGGAAAAGAAGGAGATGAAAAAGTAAAAGGAGAAAGAGGAGGAGAATGATGAGGAGGAGAAGTGGGGAGAGCTATAAGGAAACATGAGAAAAAGAAGAGTTTGCCGAAGTGAATGAATAATATCAGGAAGAGATGAGGAAGAGGAGGAAGAAATAGAAGAAAGAAAGAGAAGAAAGAAGAAGATGAGGGGGGCAGGAGGTGTTGGAAAGGTGAGGGGAAGTAGAAAAATAAAATGTTTGAAACGAGTAATAATAAGAGTTTGAATAAAAGCGCATGTTAAGGAGAAAAATGTAATGGATACCAAAATAGAGTGAAAGAATTACATGTAGAGGGAATGAAGAGACGGAGGTGGAGGATGATTGGAGAAGTTGAAGAGGTGACAATGAGGTAGAGAGGATAACTCACAGAATAAGACAGAACATCGTGTAAGAAATAAAAAAGATAAAGAGGAAAAGATAGGAGGAAGAATAGAGTTATGATAACGGGATGCTGAAGAGCAGGAAATTGGAGAAATGAAGGGAAGGAAAGAGACAAACACACATGACGAAGATAAGAGGTAGTGTAACACGAAGAAAAAGTGAAGAGAAGAAAATGAAGGAGAAGGAGGAAATGAAGAAACTAGAAGGAAGAGAGGGATGATGAAAAGGAATGATGATGAACTAGAATTGTGATTATCTTACAGCTATAGAATAAAAACAAGCCGGTATAAGATGGAAATGCAATGATGAGTAGATGCATATTGAATAATGTATGAAGAATGTATAATGTATATTATTGAGAATAAAAATTTGAAGAATAAATTGCGAAGAGAAAGAGATAACAAAAATACGTGAAGAAGGAGAAGATAGAGAGGTTGAAGGAGACGAAGAGGGAGTATGAGGAGGAGAAGAAGAAGGATAAAATGAAATGAAGTGAGAGGAAAAGAGTATAAAGAGAATGAGATGATAAAGAAGAAGAGTGTGTAGCAGAAGAGGATGGGAAAGAAGGAGAAGGTATGTGTAACAGTAGATGATAAAATTGGAATGGTAGAATGAGAAGTGACAGCAGCAAAAGTTTGAGCAACAGATTTGCTTGTAGTGAGTACTCCCTTACTAAAGACTGTGCTTCACTATAAGCTGCTGATATGTTTCAAAGTGCCAGACAGCTCTACTTGGAATGAGATCTTCTTTCCAGAGTGAAGTATTTCAAGATCTTCATCAGAGCAATAAGACTTCTTCCTCTTCCATTTCTTCTTCTTTTTCTTCTTCTTTCTTCTTCTTCTTCTTCTTCTTCTTACTCACCTCCTTTTCTTCTACTTCTTCTTACTCTTTTCCTTTTTCTCCTTCTACTTCTTCTTCTTCTCCTCCTTTTTCTTCTTCTTACTCTTCTTCTTCTTCTTCTTCTTCTTCTTCTTCTTCTTCTTCTTCTTCTTCTTCTTCTTCTTCTTCTTCTTCCTTCTTCTTTCTTCTTCTTCTACTTCTTCTTACTCTTCTCCTTTTTCTTCTTCTTCTTTTGCTCTATCATCCACACTAAACAGGGCATCCCTATATCACATAGCAACGAGATATATTGAAGAGTTTGAAGAAATAGGAGACTATCAGAATTACGAGTGTTATGTTCCACACTTGAGATAGCAAATTAAATCAGGAGTTTGAATTTAAATTAGAACAGGAAATATTAATATACTCCGATCAAGGCTATACGTAATGGGAACGTGATTTTCATTCATATCACATCAATGGCTTAAAATTTCTGAAATATGTCTGAATACTTGCCGCTTCATCAACCCACAATTTTATCTCTCTCGTAGACCAGTAAACTTAAAACAAGCTTATTTATGCATTAAATTCCAGTCAGCTGGAAGATATGTAATTCATATCACAAGAATGTATTAATGGGGGAACATTTATCAAATTCCATTGAAAATGTATGCAAAAGTATAAGTTTGTGAGTATAAATTCATGAAGTATAAGTTTTCATTGAAAGTTTTTTTTCACTCACCTTTGGATGTGCTCGTCGAGGGAAGGCGACTTTGGGATCTATCTGTAAATTGGAAAACAAATCCGGTTAATACTCAATATTCAAAACCACACTTCATTGAACAAATATCAAACATAATGAACAAATGAAATTTTGGCTAAGAACGTTGAATTGTTATTGATTTCACACAGATGAAGCAATTCCTTCAGTGTGACCCAATTGAGTTGTAATCCTATTGTGCAATAATTTTAATATTTCGAAGGTGCTTTGTACGTTTTGAACATTTGAAATGTATGAGAGATTGATAAAGCTTACACAAATGTCAGAAACTGTTTCTGGATTCATGTATCAATAATCATTTATGTAACTCAGCCCAAGACCGTTTATCTCTCGAATTACTTCTTCAAAACTTTCTACAACGTTGACAGAGTAAAGAAACTCATGGCTCATCCACAGTGATGCAGCCTTGATACTATTGTATATTTGATGAATTCATTCACACTTTGAAATAAATTGTAATGACAATAATAATTCAGTCCAGTTACCACAGCAAAATAAACCAGAATTACATGAAGAGGTGTAATAGGTAATCTTAAAATCGATTTGTCTAGGTTTTTGATGCCATTTTACCACCAGCTATGCAGTTTGTTGCCTTTGGATGCTGCAACCAAGGAGGATAAAATTTCAAACCAACCTAACCTCACCTCCTTAGCTGAATACTACTGGGAGCCAGTCAAATAGATAGAATACGTTATGAGAAGCAGGATAGCATCAGTGTTTGCCTGGTTAGTTTCCCACTCCCTGGCTTGAATATTGCATTATTCGCAACTCTACTGGTTCAATTCTGAAATCATGCGGCCAGCATCGAATTGCATATACGGCGACAACTGTGTACTTATTGAATGTGAACTATACCGCGAAAATTTTGTGGAATTATCTAGTATTGCACATAGGAACATTCGAACATACATGACTTTGCGGGTATTTTGTGGGGTGAGGGATTACACGTTTCAAAACAGAATAGGACTGAACATACTAGTATACTATTTCTAATATATTTTTACAATAATCACTTTTCAAAATATTGTGTGGTAAAAGTTTATTTAGAAGAGAAACAGATTGAAAATGATATTATTTGGACTACTTCATTATCATAATAATTTTGTTAATATATTACTTTTAAATTATTTTAATAATAATAATTTAGTGATAGAAGCTCACATAAGTCACTTACTAGTACTCATGAAAAATTATGTATTTTTACTAAAAATAATAATAATTCTGCTGCGGAGAGAAGAATACATGGATGATTAAAGAAAAAGTGATATAGGATGAAATTAAGCATTTATTCCATCAGACTCCAATATTTTCCAATTACTCTTATATCACGGACTATTGAGGAAAACAACTTAGTTGCAGAAAGGTCTATTGAGCTTAATCTCCAATCAACAATTTCAATAATCATGCTCTCATAAGTATTCCAATAAAAACTTTTATCAAATTTTGTGCAAAGTGTTCTTATTTCCACTATACGTATATTTTCCTTGGAGCTGGAAAACTATTGATGAATCTCATGAAATATTCTGGGCTCGTGAACTATGTATTGCGTTCCCCAGAGTTCGAAAATAATAATTATTATTATTCATAATTATAACTATTATCAAGCGAATCAGTTAATGGTCATTTCCTCGTATTGCATTTGTATTTCCAATACCGTATTCAACCTACGCTAATTAATTTCATAGGAAAAACTTATCGATATGACTATTTATGGATTTATCACTTTGAATCAGGACATGATCAAGAAATTCATTACATTGCATTTGATAAAAATTTACCATACCTGATTCCATTCAACTCTGAATACTTCCATGGGGCTTCAACATTGACATGATACAAAATTTGTCGAAACAGAGAGCGACACATTTCGCACAGAAATTCACGTTTGGTTCATTTGACTGACTGAAATGCACAACAAACATTCAATTGCGCACAAAATGCAATCGCATCTGAGTTTACAGTGCAAATCATTTTCCGGTCGAATTCCGCCACTGGAATAACAATTTCAAATGGCAAGGCAACTCATATCACAATGAATGTCGGTTGAAAATCACTTGGTGCGTAATCTCACTGGAAATATTTTGTTTACAAACAATTTGACGATTGTTGTCGACTGTGAATATTCGAATTTGATGGAATGCTGGTTGTAAACAGTATTGGATGAAATTTGTGTTATCTGATTGATTGTTGTAGTGGTTTTGTGGATATTTGAAATATGAGAATGTCAAATTATACTGATGTGGATTACAGGTATTGGAACCAACGAAATATTTAATGTAGAACAATAATAATTTTTGTTTACGTTGTATTCACATGAGATTTTCTATTAGAGTGAGCGCTGAATATTGATAGACAGATATAATCGTTAAATGTTTTGAGTTTTTTATAATACATTACTTCTTTTAAATAGTTCATTAGATCGTATATTTTACAGTTCGTATAATATCAATGTCTGTGTAGTAGTGATATTGGAATAGTAATTCATACTGCTAGTTCACATTACACAATAAGCAATCAAGTTCAATAACTTGTACAGCTTAACGTCTACAAGAACTTCAAACATCTACCACTTCAAACACCGGATCACAATTATGCAACTTCTCTATTAAAATTCTTGCTTTGTTTTCAAGGACTTTATTGCATGGAAAATCACCAAATAAGGGTAACCCATTCCCAAACAATGACTTAACATGAAACACGAACGAATTTATAACAAATTAACAAGAAAACAATACCGAATGAATAACAATTTAATAAATGAGCAAAGAATAAATATGATAGAAGTCGGATGATCACAGTCCACGGAAAGGAATCAAAGGATTTTAGATTTAGATTATTTACTTTATTCATGTAGAATACAACATAATGTCAGCTTAAATTCTATATCAAGATACAGTAGTTATTTCATTGATCGTTCTTTAGTGTAATAAAAGTAATTACCGTATTAATTAAGTAGAAAAGATAAGTTAAGGGAGCTTACTAATAAAATGATTATATACAATGAACGTCATTTAGGATAAAAGTAATTACAGTATTCATTAAGTACAAAAGATAATTTAAGGGAGCTTATTAAATAAAATTCTATTTATACTAGTAAATTTAATTTAGAGCTCACTAATAAAATGATAATATCCAGGTACATCTATTCAGTTTGGCGGACCGCGAGCAACTTCCACTCAACTGAATTTCTGTATGTACTGTATAATTATATCGAGCAAAATAACTGTTATTCGCCATCCGCCAGACTAAACGAACACCATATATTCAATATTCGATTCAACTAAAGAAAAAATAAACTATGAAAATTTATTCGATGATATGGATTAACAGATATAAGATTCAATATTCTAACGGTATTATGATAGTTTTGTATCTACATGAAACGGCGGAGTTTGGACATATAAATGTCCATTCTTGGAGAAGGATGTACAAGGACATCCTTCCCATTAACACTCAACCGCAGGCCTTTATTTTTCTGATAAATTCGACTAGAACTAATATTAAGAATTTAATACTATTAAATATTATAATGTAGGTATAAGATGAATAATTACGTAATTCTAACATAATGATGGGATGTAAAGGATAAGAGTATGAAATGTTGATGTAGTCAATATGGAATAATACTGTACACTAAATAAATGAAAATAAGAATAAAAAAATAAAAAAGAAGATAATTGGAATATTAATACTGTATTTCATAATATTAAATTATTTAGAGTTGGAATATAAAAGTATTTTAGAATAGAATCATTCATATAACTACGAAGAGGATGAATGAAGGGATGAAAGATAGGAGATGTCATGTGGTTGATTCAGGGTTGGACGGACTCAGTCAATCTATCAAAAAGATATTTTCTCAATTTTAAAATGAAGCCCGCTCGACTCTCAATGGATCTTATGGAATTCGGGAGTGAATTCCAAGCGCGGCAGGCGCTGACAAGAAAAGATTTAGTATAAATGGTTGTTCGATTTGGTATTCTTAAAGTATTTTCACCTGTTCTAGTACTTGAAACATCTAGCCTCCTACCTTCAGAAACAAATTTAAAATCATTTTTGAAATAATAAGGTTTGCCATATTTTAAAATATCCCTAACAAGTTTCAGTATTCGAAAAAGTCTCTGTTCTGGCAATTTTAAAGTTGAGCTTGCAATGTGAGCTTGAGTAATCCGTTCATGACGTTGAAGAGAGTACACAAACCTTAGACAGTAATTTTGGCAGCGCTGTAGTTTATCGTTTAGAGTAACTTGCATGTCATTAAGTACAGAATTGCAATAGATAAAGTGAGGGAAGATCAGAGATTTAACTAGTAATAATCTTATGTTTCTAGGAAGAATGTCTTGCAATTTCTTCAATGAATGCATGGCTGAAAATACTTTTTTACAAGTGCTATTAACATGATCTGACCAGTCAAGAGTTTTATTCATGAGTATTCCAAGATTTTTGACTGAGCTGCAATAGGGTATATCATTACCATCAACAATAATTTTGTGGATTGAATTAAAATCTATGCTGTTGATTATGCGTGAATATCCAATTACTATAGGCTGTGTTTTGATAGGGTTGAGTTTAAGGCCATTTTTCTTGGTCCATTCAACTATTAAATTTATATCTTCATTCATTTTGTGTATTGTTTCATTGATTTTAGTGGTTGAACAACTTGCATAAATTTGAAGATCGTCTGCATAAGTATGAAAATTGGAAAACTTAATAACAGAGGAGAGGTCATTTGCATACAAAGTAAACAGTAGGGGGCCTAGTATAGATCCTTGGGGAACACCATGTAAAACATTTTTCCAATTTGATCTCTTATCACCAACAGATACACATTGTTTCCTGCCGGATAAATACGAATTAAACCATTGTAGTGCTCTGTGGTTAAATCCAAAAAGAGCTAATTTACTAAGGAGAATTTTATGGTCTACTGTGTCGAATGCTTTGGAAAAATCAAACAGGCATAGAATGGTACATTTCCTTTGGTCCATAGCTAACCTAATATCATCAGTAACACGCAGTAAAGCAGTTTCAGTTGAATGAGATTTTCGAAATCCAGATTGAAAGTTATGAAGTTTGGTATTATGCTCTAGGAATGCTACAACTTGTGCATGGACAAGTATTTCTAGTACTGGAAAGCGCAGGTAAGATACTAATTGGTCTGTAGTCTTCAACTTTATTAGGAGAGGTAACTTTGTTTAATGGACGAACCAGAGCAAGCTTCCAATTTTCAGGGAAAACACCATCTTCAAGAGATTTATTGAATATGAATGTGATGATTGGTAGGACTGCAAATAGGATTTTTTTTATATATTTAATTGGTATTTTATCTGCCCCTGTAGCATTACTACGAACATGTTGAATTGCTTTGTAAGTTTCTTGTAATGAAATTGGACGAAAACGGAATTGTTCAGCTACTGGAGTGTTTGAATTTGTTACCTGATTATTTAGATTGTTGGCATGATTACTAATGATCGTCTCGTCACGTTGATTTGAATGTGAGATGAAATGTTCATTTAAATTGTCTAGTGGTAAGTCAATTGGGGTTTGAGATTTCTGTTTACTCAGGCCGAATTCTTTAATTCCACGCCATAATGATGAAGAGTCTTGTCTGTTATCGGTCATAAATGAATTTAAGTATCTAATTTTTGAGTTACGTAACTGTTGTTTAACTTTATTACGGAGACTTCGATATTCAATTAAGCTATTCAGATCAAATGTTTTTTTAAATTTTCTATGAGCCTTATCTCTTTGTCCCATCATCTTTAGTATATCGTCAGTCATCCAAGGTACACGTCGTTTTCTATTTATTCTCTTGGTCACATAGGGTGCATGTCTGTCATATAAGTTAAGAGTCAAATTTTCAAAAGTATCAACCATTTCATTAACTGAGGATAAGGCCTCAATCTGATGCCATGGTGATTGTCTTACATCAGTCAGGAAGGTTGCTTCATCAAAGTGTTTAAAATCCCTGTATGTTATGAATTTTTGTTCTGGTCTGGGTGGTTTGTAAGATAGCACACAAAATATCAGGTCATGTCCAGAAATAGCTGGAACAGAGATCTGACCCTTGTGTATAACTTCATTGGGGTCACTGACTACGAGTAAGTCTATGAATGTGTCAGATTCATTAGTATGATGCGTTGGATCCAGTGGTAAAATAGTCATGTCAAGACATTGGAAGATATTTGTCAGTTGGTAATAGTCAAAGTTACGATTAGTCATGTTTAGGTCGGTATTCATATCTCCCATAACTAGAATACGGTTATAAAATGGCATAAAAGAGAGAAGTGCATTTTCAAAATCTGTAAAATGACCAATTTTTGGTGGGCGATAGCAAATTCCAACTAATAATTTATCAGAGCTTGATAAAGATAGCTCAAGTATCATAAATTCAGGTCTAGCAGAATATTCTTGTTTAGATGTGGTTAATATTTTAGTTTTAATACAATCTTTTACATAAACTGCTACGCCCCCACAGGCTTTATTTAACCTATCATTACGGAAAAGATTATATCCAGGCAATGAAACTAGATTTGATGGAATGCTGGGCTTTAAGAATGATTCAGAAATTCCAATTACATTAAAGTCCTGAAAACGAAAGATTGCTCTCAGTTCGTCGATATGACAATTGAGAGACTGGACGTTAAGATGAGCAATTTTAATACGATTTTTAAAATGGTGCAGCTCATTGGATAATATTAAACCTGTGTCATTATTATTGTTCAAATAATCGCACGTTGAGGGCGAGCGAGCAGACGCGTCAGTGAGAGTCATCATGGGGGTTGTAGACCAACGCTGAGCCAACCACGGAAGAGAACATGACATAGAAAATGGGGATGAAACTAAATCTAAGAAAACTTAACCTAAATGAGAAAATCTCAATCACTTGAATAGCCGAGTGCATTATGAATGCGTTGACAGTTCGGCTCACTTCACTTTTTGTAATAATTCTAAAATTCACTGCACACTGGTAGGTAGAGATTTGTAATTACTAACTTTTCTTTCTTTTTCACTTCACTTTTTCACTTCACACTTCACAAGGACTGGAATAAGCAGTGTGGGAAGCTTAAGCGAGCGTTACTAATGCAGTACTTCAAAAGGGAGGAACAAGAGCTGTAACCAATAAGGATTGAGGGTGGTTTAAAAAGAGAGAGAGAGAGAGTGTGAGTGAGAGAGTGACTAAGCGAGTGACCACCCACTCCCTTTATTAGGCGAAGTCCACTGTATAATACGCCACATTAGCAGAAAACAATAGGCTTAAGTGTTTCTCTCGCAAAACAGAGAGAGCTAGAGGGAGATATTGTTAGAGAGAGAGTGTGTGTGAGAAAGATACAAGCTAACCAATGGCCAGTGAATGGAGAGACAAAGGTCAATGCAGGCTACAGCATGTGCTCAAAATTCAATTCGCCCAATCGGTCGCTTCTCGAACCGCCTTAGTGCATTCTCAGCACAGATTAGCGTTGTAAGCGGTTGGTTTTACTGCTAGCTTAATGAAAATGTGCATGTGCTTCAGTTTTGAATTGAGAATATTGTGCGTGGAAATCGAAATCGTGGTCCATGAGATTTGTCAAGTAATATTAATTTAATCAAGTAACATAAATTGCTTGAAAATAATATTTCTGATTCAGGTATATTGTTTTGGATGCCTACTTTCATTTTGTGAGAGGATAAAATAATGATGATCCTGTGTAATTTCAAGATTAACAATAAGTATTATACGGTACAATAGACGGGTTTATTATTTGTCCAAATAATAATTTAATCAAGTAACATAAATTGCTTGAAAATAATATATTTCTGATTCAGAAATGTTTTGGATACCTACATTCATTTTGTGAGAGGATATAATGATGATTCTGTGTAATTTCAAGATTAACAATAAATATTATACGGTACAATAGACGAGTTTTCAAAACCGTATCAGTTGCACATACTGTAATGATGTAGTTCAATAATGTAGAGAAATAATGATTAGACGGTTTTTGGGATTTTGGGTATTATCAATAATTTTCAAGTACTGTACATGAACATTTGAACATACATATATACAATATACGATATTGTATGTGGTATTACATAATTAAGAATTGGAATGTGCATAGCAGTTTATTGCAACTGTAAGAGGAGTATAAGCCCCTGCTATCGTATTGCTATCTTATTTCAGTCAGCAACCCAATGTTGCCAGATGACATTTGGCTGTTTTTAGGGTAATCGGGTAATGTAACCTATCAGCCAAAGTCATCTGGCAACGCTGGGTTGCTGACTGAAATCAGATAGCAGCTGCTTAGTGGGCGCAGGGGCTAAGGGTATCAGTTGCAGAAGCAAAAAAGGACCTATTTATAATTTTATTCTTTTTCCTTGTCTCCTCACTCATAATTTCTTGTCTCATAATAACTTTCCCACTATATCATCCTTATCATCATCATCCTGAAATACTTTATCCATTCCATGGTACAATATTGTTACAAAAATTATCAAAAAGAAAATATCAAGTACAATCCTCATTAGGCTAGGCTTGCGTGAAGGCCTTCTTATCATTAACAAAGTTTAATCTCGAAAAATAGGAAAATACAACAAGTATAAATGGCAATAGATAGAAAAATTTAGCTATCAAATATTCAATACATTATTAAACATTTTCCCCATTTACTTTTTTCCATAAAGTTCTTCCACCATTCTGCCTCGTCAAACTGCTCTCATTTCTCCTAAATAGGTCACCTCCAACTTTTATAACAACTGAAGACAATCTGTGACGATCAAGGTTTTTATCAAACTACCACCAATAAAATTGAATCGAACAGGTGTGACTTACGAGAAATAACATAAGCATAACAGTAACCCTCATAGCTTCTTTTCTAGTAAAAAGCATCCAACATTCTCATACTCAAATGTAATCCCTTTCAGGGGTAAACCACCCACTACAGGTACCCTGGATCTCATAGTGGGGATAATCTTCCTCCTCGTCAGCAATCCTAACCTTTGGTATCCTGACACTGCTAATAACATCTCCAACCTTGACGTAGGAGGAACTCTCCTCTTCCCTCCACAAGATTCTGCCTTCCCCCCTCCAACATAAACCCTATCAAACTCCCCCACCCCTCCTCAACCAGGAAGGAAGTACTCGCTCGCTTATGTGCAGCAATTGGAAACTGAGAGCAACTATCACGAGTACGACCGACCGACTTCTCCAGATATTTCCTGTCTGCTACGGCGATAGCGATGTGGTTTTCCCGCGGCGCAGTTGGTAAGGTTGGACAATTTCCCGCGCGCGCCAAACGATCGCACATAGTACCGTCTGCGTCTGCGACTGTTATTACAGTTTTCCATGTATGAAATACATGTATGTAGTTACATGTCTGGCCCACATGTACTCTGCTGTAATTACGGTTTAGTTGTCGCTCGTTTCGCTTCTATGTCACATTCCTACCGACATTTTCACTCTAACTCCCGCCATTTTCTTCTCTTTCTCTCTACCTACAACGCTTATCTCTCTAAAATGGTCTCTTCAATTCATTTACCTTTTCTCTTTATAATGCTTTCCTTAGTACTCCTTCTACCTACTGCTTTTTCTCTCTAAAATACTCTTTCCAACTCATTTACCCTTCCTCTTCATTGTGCTTCTCTAAGTACTCAATGTGTTTTCTCTATTAGTTATGCTTAATATATATTTTTCTCTTTGTTATGCTGACTACCGAGCTCTTGAAGATTACTGACTTTCTCGAACTGACATCTATATTGGAAAGAATAGGGTGAACTGAAATGTTATTTGATTGTCAACAATAACAGCTCAATTTGATTCAAGAGAAAAACTATAAGACATTTTCTTTTCACAGATATTTTCACACAGAGAATTCCAATTCTTAATTACAGAAATGAACCGCGGTTTCATGGCTCCACCAGTTACATTTTCAACAGTACTAAATTATGTTCAAAACAATGTCAATTAACAATGATTAGATTGTAAGATAATCTGAATATTTCATTTGAACAATATTTTGTGGATTATGGGTGCGTAAATTAAGTTTTTTAGTATCTTGAAGACCTCTTCTATAAAAATCGATAGCAAATAACTTCAAACTCAAGTTTAACTAAATTTAGTTTTAATCATAATCAACTAAATGATAAAATTCAGATAACAAATGTTAATACTATGAATAGATAAATTAGGAAGAAAAAGATATGATTTGATAGCACTATAAAAATATATTTTTATATATTTTTCACAATTGATTTCTCATATACTTGTGTAAATTCGATGCAGTGAAATCAATACTAGTAATATCTCAGTAATATAATACAATAAAAAATTGTCAAGTATGATACAACCCTCTGCTAAAAGCTTAACTTCATCCTCTCTTTCTCTTTCAAGTACATAACCTATTTCTCTCTCACTCAAGTAAGCTCTCACATCCTCTTCTAGTTTCAAGCTCCTACCACAGACAATACCGAGGAACTTACTCCTCTCTTTGTATGCCATCTCCCCCCTTGTCTTGTCCTAAACACTGTCATCCCAAGCAAGCGAGCCCCAACACCATTGAAAGGTTCATTTGCGAATGTAGGAGACACAATTGAGGCGACCTCGACTATCGCTAGGAACCCACTTCAATGGAACACAGTGTTGTGGGTAATTCTGGGACTTCAGAAACCTCCTGCAGTTCATGTGGTACAGTATTGACATCATTTCTAGAGTTCATGTTTCGTTGATGCAATAAGATGCAAAAATTAATGTTTGCTTCATGCGCTGATTTGAGTATCAAGAAAATTGAGGCTACAAAATAACAAACCCTCCCCCCCCCCCCTACTATGCTGTTTGAGAAAATTGAGGCTAAGAAATTGGTGAAATGAATTTCCCGCTGAAATCAACAGTATATGAATTGTGAAGCGTGTGCTAATTTGAATTCTAAGAAAATCAGGGCTCTGTGATATTGTCTCAATGTACACTCAGTAATTAGATACCATGTCACCAACCATAAATACAACTAACTGAACCAATGTTACACAACTTGTAACTGCTGTGTATACTACACGAGCTCATTTGATAATTTTGTGGCTCTCCTACAAATAGACCAAAATTCAGAATTCATTCAGTTAATTGGCTTTATTAGGATAAGGTTAGGAGAGAGCTCCAATTTGCTCTCTGACACTCAGCCTTGAATTTTGTATTTTGTTGGAAAGCTTGCAAGATTGCGTAGAATTAAACAACAATAATTACAAGTGAAATTAGAAGTTTAGGAGCCTCCAACAATTTCAACAACGAACTGAATACTATAATACAATTTCAACTTGTAACTGCTCATTATATTATATTTATATTTTATCATATCCATATGAATATATATTTTTTAATATATTGTTATTATATCTTATATTTTGAAATTGGTCGAGACGTCTTCGAATATACTGGTTCATAGGGGAACTGGTAATTGAGGAAGGGTAGTTGAGGGTGGAATTTGATTTTGGAAGAATCATGTAAGAAATCTTAAAATAGAAAAAATATAAATAGAAAATAATAATTATTACCTTTTTGCCGTCTAGGTCGTGGCTGCCTTGCGTTAGTACCTTATCTACGCTACTTGGATCTGCGAATGTGATAAAACCGAAACCCCTGTAAAACAACGAGAAATAATACATTAGATTTATTAAAAAATGAAACATTTTAATGTGATTAAACATACAATATCATCAGCACGACTTTGAATCCAGCTAGATGAAAATCAAAGGCAATTTAAATGTGCCTACAAAAGAGTCAAATTGAATTGAAAAATCATTAATACAAACTTACAGTTGATAAAACAATTAATAAATTTTGACCTGGATCAGAAATAACAACACACAATCCAATGCAACATTTTCCACAAATAATGCAACCTGCAGATTACAAGACAAGAGCAAAACAGCTCAAAAACCCACATACAATTACAAATTTGTCTCCTGAACAAAGTACATAGTAATATCATTCACTGAAATAGTAATATACTATGATGAGTATATAGTAATATATGATAGAGATTGGACTGCAACTCGTAAGTAACTTCCAATTTTGAGGTTCAGCACTTCTAATAACTTTCAAAATCAGTTACAAAAATGCTTTAAAGGTCTGACCAAAAGAAAAATTAATCACAAAGGGATAGTCGAAAATACAATAGATTGTACTTGGTTATATCCCAAATTGTAATTTAATATTCATCTCAAGATTTCTTCATCTATCTTTTTACAAACACACTCCAATGTAGCTGTATGTATCACGGACTCAAGACACGACCTTAATCATGTATCATAAACACGGATACGGAATTTTATCATGTATCATAAACACGGATACAGAATTTTACCATGTATCACAAACACGGATAAGAATAATTTAATCACGTATCACGATCTCAAGACAAGAATTATATTATGTATTTAATGTATAGCACACCACTCCACGTAGTATGCGGCATGAACCGCTGAGTGTTTCAGAAGCACATACTTTCAGTGGAAAGAATCAGGGGTAGGGATGTTAAAACTTACAACACTGTGAAGTGGCTACAACACAACTACGTGATTTCACTTACCACCCCACTATAAGTCTCACCCAAGCGACTACTTTAGGAAGAGATTAACAAACGCACAAGTCCACGGAGACGGTAAGGGAAGAAGAAGGAGGGGAGAGGAAGAAGAAGAAAAAGAAGAAGAAGAAGAAGAAGAAGAAGAAGAAGAAGAAGAAGGAGGAGTGGTGAGGAAGAAGAATAAGAAGAAGAAGGAATAGGAGGGAAAGGGATGAAGAAATGAGAAGAAAAGGATGGGAAAAAGAGCTTGAAGATGAAATAAAAGAAAATGTAGTAGAAGAATAGAAAAAGAAGGACGAGTAAGCCCTTATCCTATATTCAGTATAGCACGATCCTTTTAACTTGTCAGTTGCACACTTCTTTTCTTTATCCTTCTTATACTTTCATCTCTTCTACATGTTCTCCCTAACTATTCGCACTCCATTTTTTTGTCATCAATTTTTCTTCTACATCTGTCCTATTTTCCAATATTTAATTTCCACTAATTCTTATCACTTAACAAAAAATCAATCTTGCGTTGAGTCAATAGCCCTGTTTTTCTATTCATTCAACTATGAAAAAAAGTAATGCGATGGTTCAAAACCCTCCTAAAGCTATAGATCCAATCATAACTATCCGTCCATTACCTACGTAGAAGCTCATGAGGAAATTATACCTCTTCTAATTATTCTAAATTATTATGGGTTTTTTACCATAGTAAAAAAAATATCTCCAACAGCCATCTCCAAACAACCCTAGTCGATAATGACAGCAATCTCACACAAAAATCGTGTTACACTAACACACGACAATAATGACACAAATTATCGAAAACTACGTGTTGTCGTTCAACGCTATCTTGCAACACTTGTTAGCACTTCATTATAATACTTTATCACCTGACTGGAGGTGTAGTTCTGATGCAAGACACGCATGTAGTCAGTAATCGTTGGGACAAACCCCCTCTCCTACCACTCGACAACCCTTACACCCACCCCCCCCTCCCACCCCCTTCGCCCCTCCATGGCCACAAACAATAACAACCCAACCTCATAATAATCCACGAGACTTAACCGCCCACAGTACTGTATTAACTACAAAATAAACACTGCATATCATTACCTGAGGCTTACACCTCTTGATCGGGGCTGATAAACCTCTCCAACCCTCAATTACCTAACATCGTTCTGGCTTTCTCTAATACTCTCTACATTGAAAGTCCTTTCTCATTCTACCTATTTTTCAATAATTCATTTTTATTTTTTATTATTCCTTGACGGTCCTATGGATTTATGATGAATGTTGGCAGCAATTATAATCAAGCTTGTAACGGTATTTCTGGATTGTTTATCTTAAGTGATTTCTCAGCTTTCATACTGAGTGGCGCAAAAAGAACGGATTGATTTGAGTAGGATAGTATCAGTGGACTAGAGCTGTCTGTGTCCGCAGAGTGACACCATTTTGTGGGTTAAAGTATCCAGTTTTAGTATCAATGGCGCAATTGACCTTGCAAAATCGTGTATTTGCTGTTGAACAATATCTCCAATAGAATGAATCTGCAATCGTCGTTCAACGGGGCTTCAGCAGAAAGTTTCAAGTCGAGCTTATTGGCATGAGATTCTTCTTTACTTGAAATTTAAGTTTACTATCGTAAATATCGTTACATTGAAGATTTGAATACTGCAATTCATGAATAAGTTGCTGCTGTATCAAAAGTTAAGGACCAATTTGAGGCTTTTAATGAGCATTAACGCATAAAGGGCGCCATCTTTCCTATGTAATTTTTGAAATATACTCAAGTGTTTTCTCATACAAGAGTTTTTTCATTCTCAAGAGTTTCTCATAAAAATTCTCAAATTGGGTTATTTATTCAGTATTTTGGTGTTGGAAAGATAAATGTATGATTCAAATAAACTTTCTTACAACACTTTCAAAAACATCCGTTCTTTATGCACCACTCTATTATCAACCTTTCAAAATTCTAAATTCGTAGTTTATTTCAGGCTTTCTCTCAAAAATAATATTCAGCCTATTCTCTATAAATGATGAATCTCTCGTAGAATATACTTAATATACAATCTCTCCTAGATATAATCCACATAAATAATAATCTCTCGGTCAATACTAGACCTCTCTCAATATATTATTTCTTCCTATTCTTCCTTCCTAATAATTTTTTATTGTCATTTTCACTTGACGATGCTATAATTATTTATGTTGGCGTTAAAAACGAAATCTAGTCTTTCGTATTAAGTCTTTTCGGATTGTTTAGAGTTTCTCCAGTTTTTTCATCAACCTGTAAAATTCATCAAAAACTCATGGTTACTGTTCAATACTGAGATTTGAACATATTCTTGATATCTGGATTATATTTATGCGACTAAATCCAGAACTGTATTGATTAACTGTGAGAATGGCTCACTCTATTTGCTTGAAATTAAATTTTCGATCGATACCGAGATTTTAACATATTTTTGATACCTGGATTATATTTATGCGACTGAATCCAGAACTTTAAGAATTCTGTTTGAATTTCTAATTGATTAATGAGAAAAAACGAAGCAAATGATAAAATATCCAGAAAAAAGCATGGGAAATGAACAAGAAATTTGGAAAACTGACGCGCATCTTGAAGAAATTTTAGTGGTGAAACGATGATGTCACTTGAAAGAGGGTGCCAATGCGTAAATGGATGGATGAGAGTGGATTGATGTCCGCGAAAAGAAGCTGAATAAGAAGATGAAGATTAAGAAAAATAAAACGAATAAGAAGAAGATAAGATTGGGGGAAAGAAGATAAGAATAAGAAGAGAACGGATGCAGGAGGTCTCTCTGGTAATGACTGAGCTAACAAACAACATCAGTGATGGCATTAATATTTGACAGCTTAATGCGGTTACTAGGATGTAGGGGGAGGGAGCGATGTAGCAGGTGGGGGAAGGGATGATGCCTCGATAGGGGAAGTGAACTGCTGTTCAAGATGAGAGAAATGTGCAGGAGGAGAGGGAGAAGAAAATGAATAAGAAGAAAGAAAAAACAGAAGAAGAACAATAACAAGATGATGAAGAAGAAGAGAAGAAGAATTAAGAGGAAGAAGAAGAAGAAGAAGAAGAAGAAGAAGAAGAAGAAGAAGAAGAAGAAGAAGAAGAAGAAGAAGAAGAAAGAAAAGAAGAAGAAGAAGAAGAAGAAGAAGAATAAGAAGAAGGAGAAGAAGACGACGACGACGACGACGAAGAAGAACATCCCTATCGACCTCCGCAAAATGACGTCACCTTATGGCGTATAAATTCATTGTGCTTGATTTTCTCGCAATCAGCCCTAACTAATGATTCAATAGATTAGTGTTTTTCCACAGTAATAATAGCACATAAATAGAACATAATTACTATACTTCTCACTTCACAAAAAAAAGATATTAGAGTTGGTATTAGGATTTTCAGTTTACAATTTAGTTTGTTCATCTAGCCTACTGTATCAATTTGTGATCAAACACATCACATTCATGTATATTGAACACATTAAAATAATAACATTATGATGTAACATAATAAATTATGATGTGTTCAGTATACAGAATCATTCATATAAAGTAATGTGGATACAAAACTTTCAATTTCTACAAAATAGTTTGACCCATAATCATCAAAATCCACAATCTTTCACAAACAAACAACAATACCTCAATAATATTACTACAAATAGCTCAAAGTGCACAATAGTCGCATATATTATTCATTGTAAACCACTGTGACATGTATTAGCAAACCCTGATGCCAGCACTCAAGTAAAGCCACTTCTCTCACCATGTTATGTTCTCAACAACGAATTACACCTATATCTGCTCACACACCTGTATAATTGCCTGTTTATACCTATAATGTATACGCTAACTTGTGGGTTCATAGTGATACGAATATATGTATAGTTCTACGGCTTGTCTAGGTAACACGTGCCACCCACGTGATATGTGACATGTGATACATTCTGGAAACTACACGTGCGCTTACCGCAATGGTCACGTGACGTAGCAAATTTCCAATCAAGCTTGCTCTATATGTTGTAAGCCTGTTCGAAAACTCACTAATATTGGTTATAGAAAACACTGTTACTTATCAATTCATCTACAATCTAGCACCAATCAATAACTTCAATTTCGATTGTTGATAATATTGATTGAACAAAAATCAATATTGATACTGTATTTTGAAAAACTGAATCTTGTTAGTTGCCGCAGTCATAAGAGGTTTTTGAAAGATTATTCATTTGTATTTTAGTTCAATTACGATCATGTATCTAAAAGCAATAATCGAATAATAGAAATATCTAACGAGTCCTTTCATAACAAAATTCGATGTTCATAATTGGAGCTCACATATTCAGCAGTGAATATGATGAAATTTATACCATTTTTTAAATAATATATTCATCACTCAGTTGATCCAAAAATAGATCGATAATACAGAAAACTGATGAAATGTAGAAACTTTGAATAATCCATAACTTACATACAAGTTCATAACTCAGTATAAAAGTTAAGATTAGAATTTATGACATATTCAGTGCATTTGATAGAAATGTTCAAAAATACCGAATAAGGAACGAATAGAATGTTTAAAATATTGAATAATCAATAATACTGTTACAGTACAATATTGTATGTAATAATAAGTATATACTCAGTTGCCCAGGTAAGACGTAGACGTATGATATATATTTACTTATAAATAGATAGAATATTATACCTAGATAGATAATAATATGATATGGACGGTTAAAGGAGCATCATAAAGCCCTGCTTTAGTACCTGGGCATAAAACTAGTGCCTGTTTGTGGGGGAAAGGGGGATAATAAATCTCGCTATCATCCTTTGAAAAATACTCCTTGGTCGCTATGAAGTTATCATTGCACTGCGGGTGGAGATAAAATAAAGAGAGCATCACACGGACGTTCTTCTTTCATTCAGATGCTACTAGAGCAGGGGCTCAATCTAGGTATGAGGTATTCGTCTCCATCTCCTTCTTTCTTCCGTTCACTTCTCACCATCTTTATTTATTTTATTACTTCTCTTCTCCATTGTATCCTTATTCTTCCAGTGCATTTTCTCCGCATTTCGCCTCTAATAACATCTCCAAATCAAATCAAATGAATTTGAATTTGAATTCGAAATCAACTCAAATTCCTCATGTTCTGTCAAAATAGTAGAATACCTTCTATACATTTGCAAGAAATCATAAGCTGAAGTAATTATTTGTGGAAGAATTATGGATTTTTTGAAAACTTTATTAGTTCGATGTTTATCTAGGTTATGAAGAATATTAGGTAAACTTGCAATCACACTATTTATAAGGCCTAATATTCTCATCTCAATCATCTTAGGTCTACTGTACACTAAGGTCTACAACTCACTAAAATATATCTTCAACTTACTTTAAAATTAGTCTTAAAGCTTCATAATAATACGTAAATTAGCGCTTAAAACAGTCAGTTCTCCCTTATCTTTACAATTACCTTCCATTTTTCTAGTCTAATGATAAAAGTATATTCGAATAAGAGCTGAATGAACGATGAGCTTATTCATTATTTCTACTTCCGCAATTCCCATGCAAATTTCAAAAAATCAACAACATGATTTAGCTGTTCCCAACTGTTCTAGATAAACCAGGGAGGAATTCTAAAGCCGTTAGTACACGATCAAACTATTCATAAAATATATTCTACCATGAAATAGTCTTGAATAGAACATCAGGTTTTCGAGGTAAAAAATACAAGATAAGAAGACAGGAAAAGATGTGATGGAAGGAAGAGATGGAAGATATTTAGGTGTATGATAATATGAAGGTGAGGAAAACAGTATGAAAGAGAAAATAAACAGAAAAGGGAAGGAATGAAGAAAAGAAGTCGTATCTAGGTAGCAATGAATGGAAGAAGAGGGAATATGAAAAGAGAGTAGTTGTAGGAGAGAGAAAAGATTGTGCTGCAAGAGTAGTGTCACGTTCAATGTTCTGTTTTTTTGGAATAGAGGAACGATTTTATTGATGGAGGACTATTTACAGCTTGGAATAATCATAATGTAGGGAAGCGGTTGTCCCAGTGGTAGCAAACGAGTCTAATCGGTGAGATTAGATGAGAGACGGCGCCTACCACTCCTGTTCTAACGGTGACCGGCTCTTCTAAATACAAAATATGATCTTCAAAATCGCTTACAGGTGGTTCGGAACCCACCTAAAGCTATAGGTCCATTCATCTCTCATCATCCCTCCCATTACCCACGCACAAGCCTAGAGTTTATGTGGGCATCATCCCCAGCAGAAGAATGTAACCATAATTTCATATTTTAAGGAAATTTTCTAATTGCTAATTAGATGGAAGATGAGAAATCGTCTACCGTTTCACATATTTCATAGTTGTTCTTCCTCATCAAATCAAATTTATTCTCAATGTTCACAAAGCATAAATTATACAATGTGTTTATACTTGTGCATATACTTAGTTCAATGATAAATCAAAGTATAAAGCTTAATATAGCATAATATTTATATATAAGCAAATTTTATATATAGCATATTTATATAGCAAAAGCAAAGTATTATAGGGCATAATAATTCGTGACTGATACAATTAATGGATGCAAATAAAGAAAAGTTAACGCAGCCTAGAATGTGGGGGTTGGAGTATCAGTTTTATTTTTAAATAATTTATTCTTTCCTATACTATTTAGTACGTATAACACTGCATTTCTTTATTTTTGTTGCTGTTCTTCCCATGTTTCGCTTTATTTATTTTTTTCTAATTATATTTTATCATCCATCCTTTCTGTCATACTAATAATATTCCTTCTCATACCGTATTCCTCAACAAGTTCTTCTTCCCTCTCCTACTAGTTTTCCTTTTTCCACATCACACCCTCTTCCTCACCCTCCCACCTATCTGTGTGCCACTTGTTCTACTAGGCCATTCTTCTCTATGCTGTTCTGTTTTGTTCTGTTTGTCACATCTGTACAATGACAAGCGGGGTTTCCATGGCAGCCGCGATCTGTGAAGTGAAGAGGTCGACCAGAGCCGAGCGTCAAGTACCTTGTTAACTTCAGCTTTTCTGTCAGCCAAGCCGCACCGACCTACTAAACCCATTTCAGCAGATTTCTCATCTTTTTTCTCGTCTCCTTTTCATATGCATCTCCTATTTTTCTCCTTGTTCTCTATACGTCTAACTTTTCAATTATATATTTAGACATTTCCAAGTCTTCATTTTCATCGTTCTCTTTCGTCTCCTCTTCTTTGTTCTCCTTTTTCTTCTATTCCTTTTTCTCCAAATTCTTCTTCTTCTTCTTCTTCTTCGTCTTTTTCTTCTTGTTTTACTTCTTCTTTTCTTCCAGTTCTTCTAGTTCTTCTTCTACTTCTTGTTCTTGTTCTTGTTCTTGTTCTTGTTCTTGTTCTTGTTCTTCTCCTTCTTCTTCTTCTTCTTCTTCTTCTTCTTCTTCTTCTTCTTCTTTTCTTTTCTTCTTTTCTTCTTTTCCTTCCTTCTCTTTTCTTTTCTTTTTCTCTCTCTCCTCTTTTCTCTTTCTCCTCTTTTCTTCCTCTTTCTCTTCTTCTCTTCCTCCTCCTCCTCCTCCTCTTCTTTTCCTTTTCCTCTTTTCTTTTTCTTTTCTTTTCTCCTTTTCTTTTTCTCTTCCTCTTCTTCTTCCCCTCCCTTATTCTTCATCCTGATCTTATCCTTCCCCCTACTTATTCTTCTTCTTCTTCATCATGTTCTTCTTCTTCTTCTTCTTCTTCTTCTTCTTCTTCTTCTTCTTCTTCTTCTTCTTCTCCTTTTTCTTCTCCTTCTTCTTCCCCTTTTTCTTCTTCTTCTTCTCCTCCTTCTTCTTCATCTTCTTGTTTTTCTTCTTCTTCAACTCCTTCTTTTTTTTCCTTATTCTTACCATGATTCCAACACCAAAACAAAAGATCTTTTATACAAAAGTGTAGATGCAATTCTGAATGACTACTTTCCCATTTTCCTCTATCTTGTTATTTTTCTCCCGGTTTATCTTCCATTATCCAATTTTTTCGCTCCCTTCACTTTAATTTTTCAATTTTGGAATCCACACATTCCCTTCTTCTTCAGCCCTTTCTCATCTCAATTCATTCCCACCTTTCGCATCTCACTTCCACCATCTTTTCATCCTCAAATCCTTCATTTCAACCTTTCCTCTGTCTGCCCTCTCTCTTTTAATTCCATACCCACCATGTTTTTATCCTCGAATCCTCTATTCAACCCTTTTCTCCGACTGTCCTCTCTCTTTCAAATCCATTCTCTCTCGCCGCCTCCATCTTTTTATCCACATCAGGCCAGGCCTACTGTAGCCGCTCTGCATACAGCTTGCTAATAATTAATGACTTGCAAGATCGTTCACCGCCGCTGCTCCTTTTTTTCAGCCTGAACTGAATCCATTAAGGGGAGCGAACTCCAGATATTCGCCGTGCCACAATCCAACCCTTCACAAAATCCCGCCCTGAGAACCATTAACACCCCTCTTGTCACAGCACCGCTCTGCTCTCTCAATCTTTTTCTTTCTTCAATCAATCTTTTCATTCAATCACTGTCTCACCTACTCTAATTCTCTTCACATATTTTTCTTCTCTTTTTTGTTTCCACAATAATCCTCGTGCTAAGAAATACATTTTATTCACAGTGCGATCCTTTTAATTTGACGCTTGCCGATCAGTAAACAGCTGATGTTACGCAACTTTGACACAATACTTGACCTACAAAATAATGCTGAATCTCGGAGATTATTGAAAATACTTCAATCAATCTTTTCATTCAATCATTGTCTCACCTACTCTAATTGTCTCTTCATACTTTTCTATTTTCATACTTTTTCTCTTTTTTTCGTATTTCGAATCTTTCACTCCATTAACATTAACCGTTCTCTGCTTCCACACCTTTTGATCCTCTCTTTTCTAGGTCCAAATCTCTCCTCTTCACTCAGTTTCACTCGATTTGTTCTTCTCTCATTTGTAACCTTCGTTCTTCTCAACTACTCTCGACTGATCTCTGTAGTAGCTCTAAGTTCTACACATGGAATTCCTAATTATCATCTCATTTTTATTCTTTACACTTTCTCTCCCTTTCTCTCACACTTTCACACTTCTTTCTCCCCCTACACCTTCACTGATCTTCATCAATCTCTCTTGCACTCTTTTCTTTTATCTCCTCTCATACTCTTACATAATAACTATAGCTCTTTCTCATCTCGAATTCTCATTCCATTCATTCTCCACAATTCTTCCTCTCTAACCACTTTCACAGATCTCTGTTACTGTCTCTTTCATTCAGTATTACGTTCTTCCATCTCACTCACTCTTTCTTTCTATCCTCCATCGATTCAAGCAAGTCGAAAGTGTAACCACAGAGACGTATCCCTGCTCAACGATTATTCATTCAAACCGTTAATCAATCTAAGCAAATTCACGAGTTCTATTTTAGCGTCGTATTCGTTTCTGGATAATCTATCTCTTTCTGTTCTCTCTTCTCTCTCGTGGCTTCCTTCCATTGTATAATTATTTTTCTCATCCTTTCTCACATATTTCCATTCTTTTCCACATTGAGAAATGTTACAGTAACTAAGTAACACCTGAATCAGCTGGCAATCCTCCTTACTTAATCAAAATTTTCATTTATTCAACTTACTCTAAAATATCCTCAGGTTACTCTAAATATCCATTCAAGTTGGCGAATGGCATTAGATAGATAGAGAAATATCATTTTTGTGCCATCGGACTTTACGGTTATCAGCAACATCAACAAATATCTATATAGGTATAGATTGTAGTATACATATTATTGTATATAGATTATAGTATATAGATTAGAGAGATATAAAGATAGATTAGATTAGATAGATATATACATAATCTATATCTATAATCCATAGTCAAATAATATTTATCTATCTAATTCCATCCACCAACTCAAATGAATCTTACTATAGTGAGTCTAATAATAAAAATTGTGTAAATTATCCTGACAGTCTCAACTCCACGAATGATGAATGTTTCACTTACGCATGTAACTAGGTCACTCATGCAATAATGGCAATAATGGTTACTGATGCAATAATAAAATTCCCCCGGAACGAACTGCTCATTACGGTCTGTCTATCATAATATTATTGGATTCTGAATTGCATCCTACCTTGCATTACAACGAAGCACATCACAAGCTTGTAAATAGAATAGAGCAGCGATGCATTGACATGCATTTTATGACGCATAGTTGGAATCTTAAACAGTGAGATGTAACGCTATTGACCATAGGCGTCATTTGGGGGTGGCAAGGGGTGGCAGTTGCCACCCCAAAATTCCCAAACCCCCTTTTTTGCCACCCCAAAAATCGTATTATCAATTAGTAATCAGGCAGTAATAATTTCAGTTATTTGCAATCAAGTGAAAAATTACAGTTTATAAACGTGGCACAATCAGTGAAAGAATAAAAACAAAATTTTGTCTATTCCACAGAATTTATTAATTAAAAACCATACTCGAGTTTCAATGCTCACGGCATCATCTTCAGTGGTTGAGTGCTTCAGTTTAATTCCTAAACTGAATTCCTTAACATTCCAAATCATTTTGTTTTTATTCTTTCACCGAATATGGAGAAGTTCCACAACATCTCTGAACAAAGTGTTTTAACGTGGCACAATAGAAATAGAAATATATATTATATTTATCCGCAGAAAAATCTGGGAGAAACTGTAATGGGGAATCTGTAAAAATCCACATGTAGTGCGTTCTTAGAAAAAATAATTAAAATATTTCTAGACATCATATGGATATGAAACCAACGCCATTTTGAAGAGGGAAATTCAAACTAGTGAATGAAGCAATAACCTGAATTTGAATTTTTCTCAAATTTTCGATCACTGGTCCCCTTAACATTTTCACTGGCACACAATAATAGCTTTCACGTTCAAAAACAAAAAGGAAGGTTGAGACATGACGGTCCCGTCGCGGTTATCACGCTCGTGTAGAATGGGCAATGGGCAAATTTTCACAAAAGTAAAATTAAACACAAAAGAATAGCTTAAGGTGTATTGCTTAATGCTAACGTGTCTCTTTCTCACACTCTCTCAGGTTCAAATAAAGGCAGTCATTCAATTCAATTCTCTCTCTCTCTCCCTCTGACTCTCACCACTATCCCGCCCCGAGCCCACCAGTATTAGGCTAGGCTAGAAGAATAGAAGAGGAGATTTTGTATAATAGGTTTTGAAGTTTTTAAAAGATTACATGATGATTTGTATTAAAATTATTTAAGTCTGTATTTTGTATTTTTCCATTTATTTTCAGAGCTAACCAATTCACAAGGGAAAGTATTTCCATACTTGAAATTAAATGGTAATAGCTTTTAACATTAAAAAGGATCAAAGGGTCAGATAAGATATGTTAATGCAAAAACATTCTAATGGCTCAAAAATAGGCTACTTAATGTAAAAATTTTCAAGTCAAACCATAGATTTTTGCCTATAAACTCTGGTTAATCAAGAGTTAAAAACGGTCTTAAAATGCGTAATTTCACACTTGAATTTTCAAATTTCTCCTTCCCCCCCAGCCCATCGCCTTTCCCAGAGGAAATATACCACCTGACCATTGACATGCATTTTCGCCACGGTCTCCAAGCCCCCCAGATCTCTGGCAGACCTTGCCACCCCATTTTAAAAGCTGAAATGACGCTCGCGCTATTGACAGGGTGACACTCGGACTGGCGGGAGAAAGAGGGAGGGGATTAAGGGGCGATGGAAAATAGGAGAAAAAAGAAGTAGAA
Organism: Laodelphax striatellus; assembly: GCA_017141395.1. NCBI lineage: Eukaryota > Metazoa > Arthropoda > Insecta > Hemiptera > Delphacidae > Laodelphax > Laodelphax striatellus. Next base: position 20,253,155 of record CM029539.1, on the reverse strand, counting down.
GTAAAAGAAAAAGGAAATGAACGTGCATCAAAGAAAGAAAATGGATAAGCTATGACGATCGTCGTCTTTCATTTTCTATCAAAGCAAGAAGCAAATGAAAAAGAAGGAGTAGAAAGAGAAAAATAATATGAGATAGAAGGAGAATAACTCTCGTAGTGAGGGAGGGAAGTTCAGTAGCTATAAAAGAATATTTCATCCTGAAACAATCATTGACAATTGCAAAATTGATATGGTCCAGGAATGGACAGGACTGTCCCAGGATTATTTTTCGCTTTATGGTCTGTCACAGTAGAAGTGTACCAGTCTTAGTTCTGATTGAATTAGATTTAGGTGGAACTCTTAGAAGTATTGGATCATGGAATAAGTTCTAGATGGAATAAAACTGTAAATAAATCAACTGATAGATAATAAGTGAATAATTATAACTTCAAATATTGATATTACTTGATACTTATCGTATAATACGATATTATTTGAGAGAATTCATGAAGAATACATGCCAGAAGAAATTAATTAACTCTAAGCGTTATTATTTATAGAAATCGGTGGAATAGTATAGAACAATATCAAAAAATTGATATTAAATAGTTCATGGAGGATGAAAATGAGAATGGACAATCAAAAGGCGATCGAGGAAATGAGGGAAATTACACCAGAGAGAAAAGTAAGAAGAGAAGGGGAAGATGGTAGAATAAAAACTAAATATTAAGAAGAATAAGTGAGAAACGCAAATAGGAGAAGAGCAATAAGATATGAACGATGAGAGATAGTTGAATGACTCACTTATACATAAATAAAGAGAAAGAATAGGGGAAAGAATGAGTTAATGGAGGAACACTTGAAGTGAAATTTGGTACACTTGTGAAAGATTGTGAAAAAGAAAACTATAATTATTATTATTGTACCCAGGGTAGAGTTAGTCTCAACAAACAAGAAGGTATACTTGGCTATAGAAAAATTTGAACTTGTATAGTACTTGAACTGAGAAAAACAAGAAGAATACAAATTCGAAAACACAAATATTGGGCGAATGAGTATCAATGGAATAGTCCCGATGAACTAGAATTGATTCCCAAGAGTAAAAACTAAAAACGGAATGAGAGGAAAAAAGGAAAAAATACAATTTAAAAAGCACAAAAAATAGACCAAGTAACGCAATCACTATCTATTTCCAGTAGCAGACTAATAAAGGGGTAGTTTTTCTTTCACGGCACCACCCTCAATGACAATGAGGTAAGCGTGGATAATCAGAGCTAAGGGTGGGGGATGGGATAGGAAGTAAAGTAAGTAACATAAGTGAGTTGAGAGAAGGAAGAGCCTCCCCTAAATACGGGGGCGGCTACGAGAATCCCAACATTTTTTGCATCCCTTAAACCAATGCAAAGCAATTAAAAGCTAGTTAGCTTCTTGTGCTCATCCCTAGTTTTTCTTTATCACCATCTCTTCCCACCCCTCACCATCATCGTGTTCTTTTCCACCATGCCCTGCTGTTACTTCCTCATAATTTTCTTCTTCAACACCTCCTCCTCCCCCTTTCTGCTTCTAATTCCTTCTGCCTCCAAATTCCTCTTTTTTATTAATCTGCAACACCCGATACCGTTCTCATACAAAGTTGATGTTGGAATTAGCACTGAGAGTTAAAATGAGAATATTTGTTTCTAGAATGGTCGGCATTTATTTTTTCAGGATATGAATCCTTTCTAACTCTTACTCTTCAAATCTCTTTCTCTCTTCCTCTCCCTCTTTTACATCTCCTCTCTCTCAAGAGGAGAAGGGGGAGGAGGAGGATGGTGAAGAGGAGAAGGAGGACGAGAAGGAGGAGCAGAAAAGAAGAAGAAGAAAAGAAGAAGAAGAAGAAGAAGAAGAAGAAGAAGAAGAAGAAGAAGAAGAAGAAGAAGAAGAAGAAGAAGAAGAAGAAGAAGAATAAGAAGAAGGAGGAGGAGGAGGAGGAGGAGAAGAAGAAGAAGAAGAAGAAGAAGAAGAAGAAGAAAAGAAGAAGAAGAAGAAGAAGAAGAAGTAAAGAGGAGAAAAATTAGGAAATAATTAGGAAATAGAAAGGAAAGAGTAGGTACAAAAAAGACAAAGACGAACTTTTAAAAGAAAGAAATAAAAAACTGGAGACGAAGATGAGGAAATGGATAAGAATAAATAAAATGCAAAACGTAGAACGCAAAAGAGAAACGACAAAACCTACTGTGGTATAATCCAAGAGTCGGGCCCGGGTGATTAGGTCACACTGCAAATGCTCTTCTCTGGGGATAATGACTGCAACTGGATAAAGAGTGTCTCACAAGTAAAGTAGCTCTCTCCAGCTAATCGCTCTAGCTGCAATCTTGCTTTCTCTGTCTCTCTCTCCAACTCTCTCGCACTCCCCTCCTCCCTTAGACACTGTTTCTCGATATCGCTATCCTATTTCCTCTCTTTAGATATCTCGTATCTCTTTTCTTATGCTCTCATATCATTCCACTCTCCCTCTTTCCTTATCTGTCTTTCTCTCCCTCTTCCACAATACCTTTCTCATTCTCTCTCTCTCTTTCTCTGTTGGTGTCAGTAAGTTGTTGCGGTGTCTGCTTGCAAACACAGATGAAATACAAATACAAAAGACTGCGGCGTTTATACTCTTTTTAACCAAATCAATTCAAGAGATAACAGCTGCGAGGACCAAAACGTATAGAAGGCGAATGCTCTATTACTATTTCTATTCTCTCTGCTGAGAACTCCCAGTTGTTTTAAACGAGACGATAGACTTCTCTTGTTTCCATGTCTTTTCCATATTAAACTACTGTGTTTGCAATGAGACTATGCAATAAGACTTACTTTGGATTGTATGTACTTTGTGCATTGGTTGATAGTGGATACCACTTGTCTCAAATGGGAATAAACTTGACCGTAGTGGGAAGAAGACCAAGTGGCAATTTAGTGAGTAAAGAAGAAAGAAGAACTAATTGATTATGATGATAATATTCTGCTTTTGTTTCAACACCTCAAGTAATTTGAGTAATCAAGAGAGGCTTTGTAGCTAGTAGCATAGACTCTCAAAATGAATGGATTATCTCTGCTGAGAGCACAGACAAGACAAGAATATCTTAGACTGGATTAATTAGACCATCAAGTTAATGTATGCTTTTAATAGCATAAAATCAATTCTAAAAACCTACATGGAACAATAATTAAAAAAAGCAATAATTTTGATATCGTGGGAAGATCATAGTATGGATTGGATCTCATTTTCTTTCAATTATATAAGAAAATACCATAATATTCAGTAGTCTACTACATAATTATTGAATAGGTCATTATTGTTTTGAAAAGAGTTTCTTCAATATTGTTACTCACGAATTTCTGCAAACTATAATGAAAACTCACCTGTAACAAGGAGAGAAATACATAGTTAGAAAAAGAAGCAATAATTATTATGAATGATATTTCAGTAGCCATGAACACTCTTGGATTTAAATGCAATGATATTTTACGAGGTTCATTTTCCAATCATAGCATCAAATGAGCAGTAGGAAATACTTTGAATGGAATCATAATCTATCACAGCCTACTTGAACGTATGAACTATTCTGTATTCATCTAAATTCTTCTAAATAAATAAAAGTAGGTACGGTTGCGTGTGTGTGTGTGTGTGTGTGTGTGTGTGTTTATTAGCAAGGAACAAGCTAATTTTGTGGATTGCGTTCCGAAAATGAGAATGATCTAGACCTTGAAATTTTGCATACAGCTTCCAAAAATATCAATGTTATGCACCTCGAAGCCCAAATTTCAATTTTCCCTTTAGATATTTCAGAATTGATGCTCAAATATCACTTCATTCGCTAGGCTAAAATACTTCCTGTAGCCATTCATCATAAATGAAACGAGTCAGTTTCTAACCTCTCAATCTTAGTACTGCTTTAAGTCGCTAATTCTTCAACTGCCGTGGTAGCGCAGTATGTAGCACTGCAGACAACAAAATCTCACGACTTGAGTGGCGTGGGTTCGATCCCACGCAAAAAAATTCGAACTGAAATCAATATTATCTTAGCTTTTTTATCGAAATAGAATCAGTTCTTCGTTTGTTTTCAATTATTTATGAACCATATTGATTTTTACCTTATAAAACAATATCTATTCAATTTTTAGCTCATAATTTTTATTTTGCTGATAATTATTTTCAAATTTATGTAATTAAAATAAACTTTTCGATTTTTTTTACGAATTGCTATACACTATGAAATTACATATTGGAAAATAGTAACTAATCAAACTATTATTGGAATTACTCAAGTTTAGTGGTCTGATAAAAATTACAAAATTGTTATGGAATTATCTGATGGAATAGATGTACGGTACTGAAAATTGTGGCGATGAAGATTTGTAGTGAAGGAGGAGGTATTCAAGGGGATTTCATTTGGTTTATAATTTTCGCATTTTAAGAACATTTTTTGTCATTTGTGGCATTTGCAAGAGATTAATGAGATTAATACCGGGCCTTCTTAAAAAATGCTAACTGCTAACGGGAATATTGAGCTTACAGGTAACTTACTTGACAAAAGATGAATATGTTTACTGTAAAGTAGCATAAATACTACTTACATTAAGTAAATACAGTTGTGTTAATGTGTTTGTTTACCCGTCAAGAATAACATGGAGCCTATGCCACAATTATACTTCTCTCCATCTCCTTATATTAATATTTTTCCCATTAATTTCTGAATTGGTCTAATTTATTACTTTATTGGATGAAATTAATTTCTCAATAAATTTAAACTATTTTTCCCTCCCTTATATATATATATATATTCAGTTTTAGCATAGCATTTGGCTATACAATATTTTAAGGCCTAATCCAGAAAAAAGAAATAATAGGCCTATCTTTGATACACATAGTAGAGAAGAAATCAATTTTAGCTTTGTTTTGTGGAGCTCCGTTGCGAAGCACGGGTAACTTCTAGTCAAAGAATATAAAAGACACTTCATAGGAAAATATTGAAAATATTTCAACGAAAACATAATTATTTAAAACTAGCAGGCATTTGAATAATGAAATTGAAATGAAGCAATAGGAAATCCCATATTGCTAAAAACCGAAATCGCAATGATATCTCGACAACATGATCAATAGTTATTGGACTATTCGTTACAAAAATTCAAGAAAAAATATTTTATTAGGTAATCATCAAAATTCAAACGGAAAGATACTAAAAACCAGAAACCATTTTCACTTGAAATCCCTCCAGACACGCAGAAATAGGGTTGAGTAATGATGGTCCTATAGAAAGTGAGGTTAGGTTAGCTTAATGGCTAACACAGGATAGGCGGAGCCACTTATATCAATCAAGACTAAACACAGTACGGTGGCTGCCGAATTCAGCACTGCTAAATACAGTACAACCGACCTCCTCATTCATTTACTTTGCTCCCGAACTCAATCACGGGTTCCGTTTTCGTTCTTCCTTGTTTCTTCTCTTCCTTCAGTCGTTTGTCAGTTTCAATGACCAATCAAATCACTTCTCACACTATTTCTCTTCTATATCATTATCTCACCTGTTTCATTCACCACCTCTTTCATTCAAATATCTGAATCGTTTTTCTTGCATCTAATTATTCCAACTCCTAGCATACCCTACTACATATCATCAGTCGTTCGTCAGCTTCAATTGACTTGAAAGAATCTGATTGTAAGTAACCCCTTCACTCCTGAATTAAAGTGGATTTATGAAGAAAAACTTTTCGCTGACTATTTTTCGCCAGCTCTTGCGATTTCTGGAGATATGATCCAACGCAGTGAAGCGTTGATAGAAAGTGAAAACTTAGAAATTGCTATACCTCTTTGAGATTCGTTTTTGTGATTCGATTCTCCAACGTTCAATGTTATTTTCTGTTTGTTTCAGCTTGCAAAGTACCAAAGTGTTACTGGAGTATACAAAGTAGTATGTACTTTTCTTCCCATTCATTCTAGACCCCTCCCACAACACTTTTTGAATCATTCATCAACTCTTTCTCTCGTCTTAATCGCTACCATAATAATAATCATGACCATTATTTCCATTATTTCATTCCCCACCCTTAAATGTCAAATGACTCGTGTGCATCGGTCATTAGCTCATCGTCTTTATGTGAGCCATCCGAATTTATTGTAAATGCTAGAGGCACGCCTCACAGCTACGCCCTCCAAAGATGATTATCACGAGAAGTTATTGGACCGTTCACACCAGCGGTAAGCATCTAGCGTGTGAAGCGGTACGCGCCATTGCGTGCTTTTGTGCGGTAATGCGGTCGCTGTTTGAAGAGCGAGAGGATGTACCACACAATATTTTCTACGTATTTCATTGAAACCAAGACTCAATAAGAACTGACACCCAAGTGAGAAAAAACAAAAGAATTAGTGATCCTCTGAAGCTATTACAAGCTTTTATATTATAAGCTATAGATGAAGAAATACAAACTGAAGCTATAAGGTAATAATTATATTCTTCATGAAAATATTCTCTATTACATTAGGAACGAAACATGAGAACTGACACGAAGCAATTAGGGATTCTCCAACGCTATTCATTAGTCAAACATCATTTATGTACTATTTCATGTAACTAAGGACTATTCAAAATTGCACGAGAGCAGATTGAATTCAAGCGACCTGAAATGAAGTCATTCAATCAAGCTCAAAATAACGCTCAACTAAATTATGGACATCAACAGTACCGTATGATTACTGTGTATATAATATTTCATATTCGTATTTATACATTATTTATCTCATTCAATTCTGAAGGACTTGTATCCTTCATTACAACATTCTGTTGAAGTATAGAAGGAGGAGAGAAGAAGAAGAAGAAGAAGAAGAAGAAGAAGAAGAAGAAGAAGAAGAAAAAGAAGAAGAAGAAGAAGAAGAAGGAGGAGAAAGAAGAAGAAAAAAAAGATGAAGAAGAAGAAAAATAAGAGGAAGAAGAAGAAGAAGAGAGAAAATGAGGAAAAGAAGAAAAGGAAGAAGTAGAGAGATGAAGAAAAAAACAAGAAAACTGAGAAGGTGATGAAGAAGAAGATTGAGAAGAAGAACAAGAAGAAAAGAAGGACGAAGAGAATGGGATGAGGTGGAAAAGTGGGCTAAAAGGTAGATGGTCACTTCAATGGTGACAGGGGTTTGTGTATGATAGTGACAGATGAGTTTAAAGGGTGGGTGTGAGACGTGGGTAGAAGGAAGAAGGAAGAAGGGCAGGAAGGGAATAAGGGACGATCAAAGTAAACATATTCCATCTTTCGCATGCAGTGTTGGACGTCACATATTATAATGATAAGGTCCACTCTATCTTGGGGGTATGGAAAGTTTACATTAACGTACAGGACGATTCAAACAACCGGCAACAGTCAGGTACAGATGGTGCCACCAAAGACTGATAGGTTTTGTATGTATATATTCCATCATCGATTATAGCAGGATCAATTTAACTTGTCACAAAACAGCTGTTTCGACAATCAATATCACAATACTTAACCAACAAATGCTGAATCTCGCAGATTATTGAAAAGGAACTTAAAAAGGTATTCATTGAAAGGTCTTCTTTAAAAAGATCTTTTTAAGACTTTAAAGGTCTCTATGAATTTCAAGCCTTTGGATTATTGTGTCAAAGCTGCATAAAATCAGTTGTTTACTGTTCGCCAAATCAGTTGTTTTCTGACTCGTTAAATTAATCCGGCTATACTATTTCAATGATCTCTTGCGTTGCTTACAGAAAGGTTGGTCAACAGCTGACAAATGACGTCATAATACAGTGGTTTAATTTAATTATACGTTTGAACCGAAGCCAATTCAATTGAAAAAGAGTTAATTCGACAAATCTCTGAAGGGCTAATCTAACTGCCTCCGTCTATTGACGTTATATTATTGAGACGGTTCAATAATGTTCAATCAGCGTATAAGTGCATGCAATACATGTAGCAACTTTTGGAAAAACTTAGAAATAAGAAAAGAGAGAACAAAAGGAGAATAGAAGAAGAAAGGAGTAGGAATAAGATTACGAAAAATGGAAAAAGATCGATTTCCATCGGAAAGAAAAGCAACACTAAGATTAAAACCGACAGTGAATCATGTCAACATCAATTCCCAGGGGAATTTCCGTCACTGCCACAAATTCCTTTTCTTCATCTCCTCATCCTATTTCTTCTTCTCCTCTTCCTTTTCCGTGTCCTCCTCCTTCTCCTTTTTCTCCACCTCCTCCTCCTATTTCTCTCCCTCCTACTCCTCCTTCTTTCCTTCTCTTTCCTCCTGTCTTCTCCTTCTTCTCCTCCTCCATCTTCTCCTCCCCTTCTTCTCCTTTTCCTTCTCTCTCTCTCCTCCTCCTTCTCCCTTCTCCTTTTCCTTCTCTTTCTCCTTCTCCTTCTCTTCCTTTTTCTCCTCCTTCTCCTCCTCATCCTTCTCCATCTCCTTCTTCTCCACCTCCTCCTACTCCTTCTCTTGCTCTTTCTCTTCCTTCTCCTCCTCCTTCTCCTTTCCCTTCTTCTCCTCTTCCACCTTCTCCTTCTCACCTTCTCCTCTACCACTTCCTCCTTCCTCCTCTTATCTTCCCCTATATTTTTTACATCATTTTGCAAGCCCAAGAATTGTAAGAAAGGTGAAGGATTGATCTCGGAAACCCGGTATAGAAAGTAGGAAAGAGAATGAGGAATGAAGGAAAATCAAGAAAAATAAGAAGAAGATGGAATGCAGGCGGAGGCAGGATTGAAAAGTTCTTACCCATCTTTTCACTGTCACTACTAGAAGGAAAAAACTGATAAAAAGCAAGAAAAAACATTCGACAGCATAAGCGAATGAGCCAAGATCAATGCGTTGACAGAAGAAGGGGATGTAAATGAACTGAGAAGGAATAAAGAGGGGTGAAAAGTGAACAGAGAGCGATGAAAGAGAAGACAGAATGTTGATGTTAGGCGACTAAATGGACAGGAATAAATATGCGCCCTTATTAAGGATCTACGTTGACGGCTACGACCCTCCTTCATTAGAAAAACGAGGATGAAAAAAGGATAAGACGTTTTGTCTTTCAAAATCGACGTAGTTTTTCGTTGAAGGATCTCTCGGGAAACTCGTTTCAACCCCTTAAAACACGATTCTTCCATCGAAGAACGAGGAGCGTCGATTTGCCGACCAGTGATCGAATCACAATTTCTGTATTCGAATCGTTGCTGTCTTGAACACTGTTTCGTCAAGAATCAAAGGTGGTGAGATGGAATTGTTCGTTATTAACGTCGTTCATCTAATATTCGAATAAACGATTAATGGAATAAACTATTGTTTTCTCCTAGTTCAATGTAAATTGAGTCGCGTTGAGCCACAGCTCGATTATTTAAACTTAAGGAAACTCTACCTTTTTTCATATTTTCATATCAGTGGTATTATGAGTGACATTTTAGTATTATAATGTCATGAATAGCGTGAATTTTCATGAATAATTTGAAAAGAAATGTATAAGTCAATCAACTGGCAACCGATTAGCTTAATCCTTAATACGCTACAAAGAGGAATATGAAGGTGAAAAGTAATGAACAACAAATCTTGAAAAAATAGATAAAGATGGAAGTGAGAGAGAATGTAAATAAGGAGAAGAACAAACGAATAATAGGAAAAGGAATTCCATTATAACTCACGATGTTTCGTATAAATTCTAATTTTTATGTTTATTTCTTGTATTGAATGTAAGAAATTTTGTATGTTTTGTTTGTAAATATTGAATAAAATATTTCAATTTGAATTCGTACTCAGTTGAAATTGGAGATACAGAAGAAAGTCATGAGGAAAAAATTATTGTAAGTGACAAATGAAAAGAAATAAAAGGAAGATTGAGTTCATTAAGAAAGTACAAAATAATTTAAAGGAAATAACTGCTGAAAATAAGTAATTTTCCAGCACTAGTTCAGTTGTATTTGGAGAAGAGAAGCATGTTCGAGACATCAAAGGATCTGGGAACGACAGTTTTGCAGTTAGAATGGGAACGAAATAATAATAGAATAAGAAAGGAAAAAGGAGGTAAAGAGGAAGGAAGAAGCAAGTGAAAGGGTAGGGAAAAAGTCGAGCATATAGTAATGTCACGGAAGAAAAAGGAATCAAGAAAAGGAAGTAATTAAAAAGACCTCGTTAGAATGAATAAATGACAAAAAAATGCAAAGAAAGTGAGTGGGTGGGGGGAGAAGGTGGGTAAAAGAATTCTCTCTTGAGTGATTTTCTACTTGTGCCAGCTTGTTATTGCATCGTTCCCTGAGCCAAAAGTAGGCTACACCGTCCTAGCTGAATATATTCATCTTCTACGGACCGTAAAGGGAACTACCGAGGACATGAAAGGAGTACATCGGTACAATGGGGAAGAGTTACCTAGAATTCCTGATTAGTGGAGATAAAAACGAAAGAGGAAAATTAACAAAAACAAGTGGGGATATGAGAATGATAATGATATTGTACTAAGTTATGAGAATGATTTAATGAGGTTGCTTGAGTGATATCTTAGGGATAATGTGCTGAAAACTTTAAACTTTAACAAGAGAAATTCAAGGAAATTCAGAAATTAGATTTTATATTGTTATGAATCGGACTTGTTTAAAGAACTCTAAATTCTATCTGTACATCTCTCAAGTGGCAAAGGAATAGAACATTCAGTATTCTGAACTGTGCTAAAGGCCTGAGATAACGAACAAGGATAACTGGAAGTTACATCGCTTCAGGAATTTGAAGATATTAAAATATTATTATTATATATAGCCTAATTATTTATATATTATTATACCGTCAATATTGTAGCTCCAATATTGAAAAATACGGATCCAAATGCATTAGATAGATTGCACAAAACTCAATTGAATTTTACCGCCTTAAAATGACGTCATTTGACGGAGTTAGATAACAAAAACATGTCTATTATGTAAACAATACAGCCGACAGATGGTAAAGAAATCCACTTGTTATCAGGAATTAGTGAATTCTATTTTACACTTTCGATTGTGTACGTTCAGATGAAATGTTATTTAGAATCCCGCTCAAGCTGGAAAAGAATTATTGCTTGCCAATAAACGCATGTAGCAAGTACCCGAACGACAATACAAGTTTTTATTTATCAGTTTGTTAAAATTTGAAACAGTATAATATTCGTACATCTAAATCATAAATATGGGGAGTCCGATCTCACAAGGTGTCAAATTAGGCTAGCATCATAGATGAACTGAAATTTATGTGAATTTTCTAGAATCGTTTGGCTATTGTGAGCAACCGATTGTTGAGATTAGTCTACACATTTTCCAGTTGTATTTAAGAAAATATCAATGTAATTGAGAATGGTCATTTGTAATTGAGAAAACATCAGTTGCAAATGAGAACGGTCAATATTATTTGAGAAGATATCACATGTAATTGAGAATGGTGAATTGTAAATGAGAAAGTATCATTTGAAATTGAGAAGACATCTTGTAATTAAGAAATCCAAATAAAGAACCAGCTGATCTTATCAACGTTTTTAACTTCTCATTTATAGCAGGATCCATTTAACTTGTCCAAAAACATATGATCGACGAGCATATGATCACAATACTTAACCTACAAATGCTGAATCTTGCAGATTATTGAAAAGGTCTTTTAAAAAGTTATTCTTTGAAAGGTCTTCTTTAAAAAGGTCTTTTAAAGACTTTAAAGGTCTTTAAGACTTTCAAGCCTTTTGATTATTGTGTCCAAATCACTGTTCAATATTATTACTGGAACAGCTGATTTCTGACAAGTTAATTGGATCCTGCTATACATGTGACTATTTCTCATTCACAATTCACCATTCTCAATTACATGTGATATCTCCTCAAATACAATTGACCGTTCTCATTTACAACTGATGCTTTTCTCAACTGATGCGATTTTCTCAATTACAAATCACTATTCTCAATTATTACAACTGATACTTTCTCAAATTGAATTGACACTTTCTCAAATACAATTGGAAAAGGTTTAGTTGAATACTCTCTGTATGAATATTGGTCTGTATTGAGTGGACTCTCAGTAGCTCATTTCACAGACAGCTGTAAAATCCCTTCAAAACTGCTTTTTCTGTGCTTACACCCATACATGGTTCAACCAAGTCTACACATTTGAAGGGAACCGGTACACTAAGAAAGTAGATATTAACGTAATTCTACAATAATCTATATTGATAGTCTAATATTGATACCAATGATATAATTCAAACCAAAGATTAAAATACTCTCGATTCTTCAAAGTAAGTAAGGCCTCTCAACTAAAAGCAAGCACGAAAAAAAATTTCTGTGAGCTCGCGTTCGAAAGTCCACAAGCATGGGATGTGGGTTTGTGTGAGTGAGAGTTCGAACTTCAACAATGATTAATCAATCTATGTTGAACAGGGGGAGTTCGAGCATGGGCCAAAACCGAGACAGCTGGGCCAACACTCTCTGCTGAAGCCAGTTGGCCTATATTCAAAATCTATATTATACTGAAATTAATATATTTCACCATGTGTTCACTTTCTCATTTGTTACTTTGGCTGTTGTTCTTGCCATTCAATGACTATTAATCATTTTGGTCTCGCTTGTTGGAAAAACATTCTGTTACCTGCAGTGACACGTTTTACGCTATTTAAAAATTAGTTACGTGGAATTTATTATTTCAAAATTTTTGAAAATCAATCATTAAAGTTGGTTTACTGTTCTTTTCCTATGTAATCTTTAAAGCTCATTGAAACCATAGGATATGAGGGATTTTCAATTCGATAATTGTAACAGATATGATTTCTCATGTATGCTTACTCTCAGAGATATTTTAATCGTACATAATGTAGATTGTCTCATATAAAGTGAAATCACACTTCTTCACTGAAATCACTTTTTTAATCACTTCTCATAGAAGTGATTTAAAAAAAAGGATGAAATGTAGAAACGAATAAGAGAGAGAGAAGAAGAGAGAGACAAAGAGTAAGTGAGTCAACATATCATACAGTTTTGCTCGAGTTGTAACAAACTTTTCAGTTTCTAACTTTTCTGGAGACTCTGAACCTCATCCATAACAACATCTTACTCCCTTCCCCCACTATTCACCCCTTCTCACTATATACCACTCAACCGAATCTTCTTGACATCAACTTTCTCTACTCCAAAGTCCGCTGACTTTCCACTCTTCTGACTGCTTCATATTTTCTCTTCTTATTCTCTTCGATCTTAACCATATTCTGTTTTCAACTTATTCTTACTCTTTGTTGAAATCCATTTTCTTTGGCTTTTTTCTCGTTCTTGTTTTCATGATGTCCTTTTTACAATTCTCATAAGTTTCACCCTCTTCATCCTCATCCATATTCTGTTTTCATATTCGTCTTCCTCTTTGTTGAAACGCATTTTGTATGACTGTTTTTTCTCCTTCTTGTTTTCATGATATCCCTTTCGCGATCTTTTCTTGATACTGCTGGTGTTTCTGTGTGTTCTTATTCTACACTTTATTCCATTTCTATTTTCTCCTCTTCGCACTTGTACTCCATCTTCACTATTCGTTCTACTCCTTTCCGTCTTTCTCCTCTACTTGCTTTTTCATCAACTTTTCTCTTCATTCTCCATCTTCTTTTCCGTGTTTTTTAATACTTTTTTCAACTCTCGTCACTTCTTCTTTTTCTTCTTCTTCATCTTTTTCTTCTCCTCCACCTCGTTCTCTCACTTCATCAACCACTCCTATTTCAATTCCTCCTCTTGATTTTCCTTGCTCGTCTTTCTTTCCGTCTTTTCGTATATCTTTCTTATTTTTTATCCTTATTCTTCTTCTTCTTCTACTTTTCCTTGTGATTCTCCTTCCTCTCACCTTTTACCTCATACATTTTCTTTCTTCTCTATCTGTATCTTCTCATACTTCTCCCAACTTCCAACACTTTCCTTTGACCTTCTACATCATCTATCACTGCTTCTACTTAACCAAGTATTTTTCTTTCCTCACTCTTTTCCTCCATCATTCTGTTTTATCTTGATCTCTATCCTTTCTTCTTCTCCTCCTATTTCTTCTTCTTTTTCATCCATTTTTCTTTCTCTCTTCATATTTTCGTTTTCTTCTTGTTCTTCTTCTTTTTCTTCTTCGCCTTCTATTTCCACCACCACATCACCTCTGCTTTTCTTCTTCTACTTTTCCCCAACTTCTTCGACACCTCATTCTTCACGTATCCTTTTCTTCTGCTTCTCATCTCTATCTCTCTCACTCCATCTCGGTCTTCCTCTCTCTTTATCTTCCCAAGTTTTCATACTTTGTTATATTCTTGTCTACTCTGCGTACGAAATTTCCACCAGAAACACGTCTCAAAAAGTCAATTGGTTCGGTTGGTTGCCTCTCCACTCCTCATATATGACATAACCTAACTTTTCTCAGCTTAAGCCTTCATCTTGTTGTATTCTTGCCTCCATAATATTATAGCTTCTTGTACCCTGAAAAACAAGGGCCGTAGAAACTTAAGGCATATATGACTTCTTCGTACAACTTTCATCTACAAAGTGTGCCGTGAATCTCTTGGAATACTTTCGGGTGTTATGCTCATCAAAATGTACAGAGAAAAGTACCTACATGAAGTTCTCAGAATTGCTTTGTTACCGGAATAAAGAGGACGGAAGGTTGTAGATTTCTCTAACAAATTCACAAATTCAAAACAAAACCAATTATTTAAGTTTTCAAAGTTCATAGAATGTTGGTGTTTAATTTTTTTATTTGAAAATAATCAATCTTCGTGAAACCTTTCGCTTGGGAACCACTAGGAAGTTGGAACCGTGGTTTTCGAGTTATTCGACTAAATATGCTATATATATCATGAGTAAATATTCATATCAGGAGTATACCTTGCACAAAAATGAAGGTAAAATTACACAAAATGATGACATATTAGTTTTTCACTTTGTAGATAATTCAAACACAAGGATAAAATATTCTCAGTCAAGCAATCGTCTGAAAATTACACAAAACTCAAAACATCATAATAGCTGTTATAAAAGCTATTTGTGTTTCGACAGTTCATTAACCTTAATTCATTATTATGATAGTGTAATATCAGTTCATGATCCGCCGTATTAGTTTTTCAAGTTGAGCTTAAAATATTAGTTTTACTTATTTTTCAAATGATTGCAAATTATATGGGAATAATGGTAAATGAAATATTTTAGAAAACGCTTCCAAGTATCAGGTATTTAGTGAACAATACGAACTAATTGGAAGTCTCACTCGAATCTGTCAATACAGATTTTCTATAATTATATCTTATATTATTATATTGGAAAATATAAATTTTTCATCAATATATTTATGTATTGTCATTTCATTAATGTATCAGAATTTCTGTCCTACAACAATATCAATCTAAAAACCAAAATATCTATTTATTTACAACCTAAAATTACACAAGCAATGAAATATAATTTGTAGAAAACATAGATCGTAACAAAAAGACTTTTAAAAAAATTGGGCTCGTCCGGGATTTGAACCGGGACCTCTCGCACCCTAAGCGAGAATCATACCCCTAGACCAACGAGCCATGGTACTTACTAAATGTATCGCATGTATTTGACTGAGACATATTTGATACTAAACCGGTCTGATAAAGTGAAAGCGGTTTGTGAACGGTGAACGGCAGTAGCCTAGCGGCCGCGAGACATGATTGTTTTGCAAATACAAGGTCACACTTGGCCAGCGCCTTGTCTTGATTGAATAAGTCACACCAATATGTAAGTGTCAACTCTTCAAGTTGCCAATCTTTTATGCGAGCTGATTTGTGAGCTACGGTAAAGAATGAATGCAACAATAAGAACATTATAGATTATTCTTCTTTCCTGCATGTTACTCTCATTCATCCAATCTTTATAATAAGTGAGATGATAAGAGCGGTTCGATAAAAGCTTACTTTTCGATTCCATGTTGACTGTATGCTTTCCTATTACAATTGAAAGGCTTCAACTCTTGTATAATGATGTTTGAAATGTACAAGATCTTGTATAAAATGTACAAGACTTTTTTTATTCAACGTTGATTTTACTTTCTGAATACTTGAATTGATAGAAAAGATTGGATAAAAGTATTCCGGATACAAATATTACATAATAATATTGGCTGTGATTCGTTATAATATAAGCATCTCTACTGAGATATTATCTGTGTAAGTAAAGGAACTAGAACTAGATCTGTGTAAGTCTAGTAGAGAACATTGTGTTGGATTTTTATTTTAGAAATTTGAGTTGCAATTAAACTCTAGAGAATGTTTCCAATGTTCAAAACTAGACTTTAAAAAATTCAATGGGATTATTGTCCAGATACTATCATAATGACTGGGCTGGCTCGTTAATTATTGGGTTCTTACACCTGGTTATACCTGAGCCTTATTGTCTCCGTTTACTCAACACGCCATCTGCCTCTATCTCTCCATACGTCTTGTTGGATGCTTCTGCTGTCCATGGCTTCTTCTATGTTCTGCTGCCAAACCGTTCGTGGTCTTCCTCGCTTCCTCCTCTCAGCCTGAATCCACTCATATATCTTCTTCGGTATGCGACTGGGGCTCATTCTTCTGAGATGTCCGTACCACTGGAGTTGTTTCTCCTCCACCTCATCCACCACTGACCTGTCCACTCTCATTTTCTCCCTTATAAACTCATTTCTCACTCTATCTCTCAAGGTCAGCTGGCAACATCTTCTCCAGTAATTCAAGATAAATAACCTTATTACCATTATTAGGAATGGTAATAAGTAATAAATAAAAATAATAAATGGCAATAATAATAATGGTAATAAGTAATAAATCAATATTATTTCACTATCGTTAGATGATATTGATACGAGTATAATAATTTGTAAAATAGAATGATAACATAACTGTTATTCTGTAACATAGCCTATCATAACTGTTACTATCGTAATCAAGCAAAGTGCAAGAATAAGAATATAATCTAAGCGGATATATTTTGTTATTTATATGTTTCAAATTGATCTTATCCTTCCTATTGTACTGAGCAGAAATATTTTGTTATCTATATGTTCCGAGTAATCTTATCCAATCCTTCCTATCGTACCTTCCTTAATTTCTTCACAGTTTCTCCCGCCCCATCTCATTCCTTTCTTTTCCTCTCCCACACCCACCAATCATCACCCCTTCTCCATCCTCTTACTTTCTTCTTCCACTCTACCACCCTCAAACTCAATCCCCTCCATGTCCATAACACTTCCTGTCCATGTCAGGGGAACATCTTGTTGTGCGGGTTGCAGCCTCGCTAAGTGTAGGGGTCTGACCGAGACCTTAAGGGAGGCAGTTAGGGAAGCCTAATTCACTTAGCAAGCGCCCCGCTGGTGACACCTTGCTTTTATGTCTGTCCGGTCTTGGTTGACCTTCTCTATTCCAGGAAGACACCAGAAAGGGTTAGCCCTTGATTGTTACTCTCTCCAGTGCACTTACACTCTTCCTCTCTACCACTCTTACTCCCTCGAATTCATCCTCTCACTCCCACCCTTTCACTCCTCAATCTTCTCCTCCCTCTCCCATACACACAATCTTTATTTTCATCTGTCTACTCTTAGACAGGACGACACCTTCTCTACCAAAAAGGGTTAGCCCTCAATTGTTACTCTCTTTAGTGCACTCTCACAGTCTATCTCTCACTCTCTTTCTCTCTTTTCTCACTAATGCTCTCTCTCACTTCCACTCTTACTTTATCTATTCTCTATCTTCCTCTCCTTATCTCATACATACACACACTCTCTCTGTTCATTTATCCACTCTTAGTTAGGATGACACCTTTTCTACCAAAAATGTTGTCCCTTGATTGCTACCCTCTCATTTCCTTCATTTCACTTTATCTCCCTCTTTTTCTGGCTGTCTATCTCCCTTTAAACACTCTTTCTTTCTTTCCACATTCATTTCCCTTCTTCCTCCTATATGACACTCTTTTCAACAAGAAGGATTGTTAATTTCCACTCTTAAAACTAGTTTTATTCGAACTATACTTTCTCATTCTCACTCTTCCTCTCTTTCTCACTCTCTCTCGCTCTCTTTCTCTCAATCGCTTACTCTCTCTCTCGCGACCACTCTCGCTCTTTCTCTTTCTCATTCACTCAGTCTCACTCAAACTTTCTCTCTTTCATCCTCTCTCTACTCTCTCTGTCGTCATTTTCATTTCTCAATTCTCTCAATCAAGTGTCGGTCAGTAACATTGAGGCTTCCTCCATCTGCACTTAAGTGTCGGCCCTTCGAATCGCGAAAGTCAGCTCACTTCAGTCATTCACTATGGTTGGGAATGAGACACTCATTCAGCACTACTAACCGTGCATTTCTTCAAATTTGAGTCTGATCGCATGTGTTGAATGAGAAGGGTGGAAATTAATTTTTTTACTGGGTTGTCAGCAGGGTTAATTGAATGAGGCTTGGCAAATATAAGACATATCTTATAATCCACAAAATCAACACATTTGTTTCAATTATCTGATCCAACTCAGTTTCTAATTTTGTATAAGTAAGATTTAAGAGGCATTCATCCCATAAGTATGATTATTTATGTTGGTATGTTGATGTTTGACATCTCAAGTTAATTCGACTATCGATATAAATTGAGATTATTATTTCATCAAAATGAAAATTAGAATCAAATGATAGAATTGAGATTATTATTATTTAATTAAAGTTCATTGAATTGATTAACTCAGTTAATTGAAATTAAATTGGATTGGATTTAATTGAATTAGGATGAGTGATTAATATTTTGAATTGGGTATGAGTAATAATTTATAGAGAGGATAACAGTAATTCAATATTCATTAAAGTCATGAAATTCTTGATCTAATCGTCAACTATTCCAAGCCCTCAGAAAATTGAATTTATGTGAAGCACGATCTTGATACAATCATATAACACAGAAGAATTTTTGTGGTATAATTATTATCAATGAACTGGTTTAAAATAAAAAAATGGCGAATATCAGATTATTCCTCCTCCCACTTATTAATAATTCAATTATTTTCTGCTGCAGTAAACCTAATATCAACTAAAGTGAAAAATTCAATACAATATCAATACAAAGTTGATACATACTATGATGAATAGGGTTCATGATGAGGGTTTCAATCTCGTGAAATTGATTACGCTAATAATAGCCTACAACAATTGTGTATCAGCGTCTTCCAATATATTGAATATTTCCAACACCACCAAACCTCGAAGGTGATTGACAGTGACGCGCTATCAATAGACAACGATTAATGGCAAGCTGCAAACAGCGTGACGTCACAACTTCAATGGAAGACAAGCCTGATGAAAAATTGCGCTCCTTTGTGACTCCCGTTAAAGGTTGTGGAAAAATGATGGCAAACTTTTAGGCAGAGTGAAAAACGCGGAGAAGATTTTTCCATGTATGAAAGAGGTAGAACGGAAATTCTTGACAACCTTCTATCTTTTGCAGAGTTTTGGGCAAAACGTGTACCCCCTCCCCGCCTTAATTCAAAAAGAAAGATGGGGAAACAACTGTATCATCTACACATCTCTTTCTGTTTTGTGGAGGGGATAAACAGTAACTCATTCTTGTTAGAAAAAGGAGGAAGAAGGCAACCATCTTTCTCTAAATTCATAGAGGGGGAGGGTGATAACTTCTGGAGGTAGGTAATGGTGGGTTGGAAAGATAGAGTTCAACCACCTTCCATCTTCCATCAAATCATGGTTGGGGGGGGGGGGGGTGATTGTCCATGTTTTACCAAATCAACTAAGGGGTGAGGGGGGATTGAACCCATTTTTGTTAGAGGAAGTGAGGAAAAAGACAGTCATGACAATACTTCATCTTTCACCAAATTTAGCAGGATAAATTATTTCTTCCAAGATGAGGAGGCAAAGGGATGGAACTATCGTTAAACCCTACCATCTCCTCCCATTATATAGGAAATTCAGTGCACCGTTCCAGGAAGAAGATCAGTAGTAGCAGCGTGAAACCCCCCCACCCCCCCCCCCCACCCCCGACACAACAGCAGAGAATGGAATAATCTTGTACAGATTCTGTCAATTGTCAGGACTCAGCCTATTTTACACAACAACAATCACAGAGTTGGAGGTCGGTTCAGGGAAAAAGGGTTATAAATTTAATTTGGAGACGAGATGGATTGTGACAGGAGTATACAATCATCCCCCACCTTCCCCCTTATTACCACCTCCACCCTATCCAGCGTCTCTTCCCTGATCCACCATCACGGCATTGAATGTATACTCAATATATTCCTATAAATATCCTATATACTCTATATATAAGATATACATAGGTATTCAATGTATTCAATGATCACGGTTTTCCCCATTATTAAGGTTGTGGTAACACACACTGGGTGGTTGACCAACCATGAAGTAATATGTGATGGAAATTGGGGACTCAATGTTAGAAAAAGTACATACATCTCACGTCGATGCGTGAGAAAGGAGAGGCAAGAATAATTTAGGAAGGGCAAGACTTGAAAAGGAATTAGAATGTTTCAGTTTTATATTTTTGGACTTTATAGAATCAAACATTTATTTTTTAAATTCTAGTGTCGGTTTTTTAAGTAAAAACAAATTGACAACATGTTCCCTTTCAAGGGATAATTTGTTATGTTTATTTATTAAGCATATGGCTCACTAAGAACATGAAACGAAGTGAAAAACACTCAGATGAGTATTGGTTATGTTGGTGAAGTGGAACAACCCTACTCGGGTCTCCCCACACTATTTAAAGCCATACGCTAAATGAATAAATAAGTAATAAGTTTCTAATCAATGTCAGAGGAAGCATATGCTAGGAAACATAGAATTAGGGCGTAATTCAATGTATATCAGGGCGTATGTAAGAAAAGAAAGAACATTGGGAGCCTGGCTAATCGTTAGTAAGGCTAGTCAGTCACTCCCTATATTTTGGAGGCATATTAAATTGTTGCATTGCACTATATAGCTGCTTAACACAATGTTATTCAGCGGTGCTTTGTTCCCATCACTGGTTTGCGAAGACTAGCTTATGGTTGAGATGTCAATGTGCTAATCACACGTTTCATCTTTTCTGGTTAATGATCATTCACCTCTGCTGATTCAGTCAAATAGATGTGAAACTGGCAACCAGCTGGTAGGCCTAAGCCCACATAGGGTTGTTGAGCCATTGGCAAACAAACATGTAAGGAAAGAAACATGGAATATCCAAGAGGTGGCAAGCCGTATGTCAGGAGAAGAGCAGGCTGTATGTCTAGCTGGTGATGATAGGGGGAGGGGGGAATAGAATGACGTCACGAGTAGCACAGAGCGATAGTCAAGTGGTGGGATGGGCGGAGTAGTGTCATAAATCGCAATGTCAGTGTCCGGTTAGTGACAGTGCTATGTCGGTGACAGCGGCGAGGCGCGCCTGCCTACAGTTGTGTGTGTCACCCTGGTCAAGTGGCCTGACATTTTGCCCATTTAGGGCTGGAGGGAGAGCGAGATACAAAGTGAGAAAGAGAGAGCGAGTGGGTGAGTGAGGGAGTGATAAAGTGAAGAAGAGAGAGATGGTGTAAGAGGGGATTAGACTGAATTATTTACTTTATCCATGTGGATTACACAATATATTGGCTTAAATTCTAGATTATGATGTTAAAAATATTATAGAAATATCAGTACAGTGGGATTTATTTTATTTGATGCTTGGCGATCAGTAAACAGCTGATGTTACGTACCTTTGACACAATAATTCAAAGACTTGAAGTCTTCAAGACCTTTTAAGAAGACCTTTCAAAGAGAAACTTTTTAAAGTATTTGCAATAATCTGCGAGATTCAGCATTTTTAGGTCAAGTATTGGGTCGAAGCTGCGTAACATCCGCTGTTTACTAATCGCCAAGCATCAAATTAAACTAATCCTACTATATTTGATTGATTGAACAAAGCATAAGACTTTCACAACTTATTTGATTATACTGTATAGATACAGGATAATCTTTTAATAACTTTTAATTTTTATAATATTTTAAAAATCCTTGTACTGTATCTGTAAAGGGGGAGAAAGAGAGACAGAGACAAAAGTGGGTGAGAAAATGAGGGACAAAATTCTATAATTTTGACTATACACCATTGTTACATTCTGTGTAGAAAAATGTATAAAATATGTTAATAAAGAAATTTGAATTTGATGTAGAGAAACAGATAGGTCGGGAGAAAAGATTGGATTATTTTATTTACCGTAACCGTTTTCTTAAATTCAAGTAGATACCATAATGAATATTGGCTTGAATTTCAGCTTATTATACAGTAGAACCGCGATAATGATGCATAGCGCAGTACATGAGACCAAGGATTCACTTCACGGATATTGTAAGGCAACATGTCGATGATTATTGTGGGAGGCAACTATGCTATAAATTGTGGAGGCTGGTGAAGAAAAAATACGAATTATAGAAAGTGATAGGCTATGTTTTATTAGATGTATTGTTTTCATGAATGATTATAGATAGTTGATGTATAAATGCAGTATAGTATGTGCCTAGGTTATACTATAGTAGGCCCTAGAGCTAATGTATTCCACCCTAAGCCTTAGAAAAATTTATTCTACTAACCTTTGTTTGTATGTTTTATTAGAGAAACATATTAATTATATTTTTCACCTAATTTTTCCAAGATCTACATTATCTAGAGGAATGAATTAAAATGGAATGGTTTCTAAGCTACTTTTTTAAGTCAAATAAAACTATCAATAAAATTTTCAATGACCATCAAAATGGAAAAATTGAATCGTACCTTGTCGAAAGTAAATGGTTCAATAAGATTTTTCTCGGTTTTTCATTCAAATAAGAAATAAAAAATAGAAGAATGAGAAGACTAGAAGAAGGAGAAGGAGATTGGAGCGAGTAGGAGAAATGTAAATGAACAATAATTCACCAGATCTCCAGATAGAAATAGAAATTTATTATATTTTTATTTATTTCATTCAGATCAGTGGAGAGGTAGTGTGAGGAAAATTCAATATTAATTAGATGGAGTAAGAACATATTACCGTATTATTATTAATGGGGTGAAGCCGAATAGCCGAAGTGAGGTTAGGTTTGCTAGCTCTGGAAGAGAAAGAGGAGTAGTGAGATATAGAAATATTGAGAGAGCATTATTAAGAGGAGGAGGAAGATAGTGAGAGATAGTGAAATGGAGAGAAGAAGAGAGTATGGAGAATACAGACGTCAGTAGATAGAGGAATATCTAGAGGTGAGAACTAGCTAAGTGAGAGAGAGAAATGGTGTGAGAGAGAGAGAGAGTGAGAGAGCTTTAGCACAACAGAAGCTGGAAGTGATAACAAGAACGCATGACTGTGAATCATGTGTGTGTGACGTAGGATTGTGGCTAGCCGTGAGTGCTGCTCATGTACAGTGTATGGGTTCGGGTCAAGCGATAGTTTGGTGGATTTATAGGTGAGAAAGCAATTGCAGAAATGAATTATGGGCTGGCCACTTCCACGATTGATAATTGAATGAATTGATTACTTCTTCGTCCACTATCCATGATCATTCAACTGTGTGTCGAAGTCCACTAAAACCACGTTACTAATTGAATGATTGATCACATGTAAACAATGCCGAAAAATATTCTAGATGGAGCATGGAAGTAATTAATGAAATTGAAAATTATACAATCGACCAATACAGGAAATAATGATATAAAAAATGGCGGAAAATGTTGTATCGCGGTTTTGACATGTCAGTTGAGTTTTCAAAAAATGAAATTAATTGAGATTGAAGACGGGAGGCCACCGTAGCATCGACAAACGTTAGCCTCGATACTATGTCCGATACTATGATACTATACCTCTTGGAGTGGTCCGTAGCCGAGGGCGATAAGCGCCTGTCTGATAATCCAAAGGTTCCAAGATGGAATACAGATTGAAAGTTCTTTGACAGAATATTCCCATCACAAAACATATCACGAAAATCGGTCCTACTACCTTTTAAAAACAGTCGTCATCTCTCATCATCATTACAATCAAAGCTTGGAGACGTAGGCATCACCCTCAAAAAACAAAAAAAAAAATATGTACTAAGAGAGGTGGCACTAACCTACTAGCGAGGTTAGCTACCAAGAAAGGTTGAGACCGGTAAGAACCTATGAGAGATTATTAGCTCTCTATTATAAAGAGCTATCCTGTCGAGGCTAACGTTTGTCATGACTACGGTAGCCACTCATTGAAGACTTCTATGAATTGAAGAATAATCCCCCTGCAAGACTCTTGAGTTTAAAGACATTTTGAAATGCAAAGATGAGTGAAGATGCGATGGTATGGATGAATGAATTGTCAGATTGTTCAAATCATGAATTATAAATGAGAGATTTATTCAGAATGTTATAATCATGCTCCTTTCCTAGTCTTCCTATCATTGTAAAATATTTTTTGTAAATCAAAGAAACTAATGAAATATGATAAAAAAATACAGTCTTGCAGGACAATGTTCCCATTTCAAGTACAGAATTCCTACAGGAGATCTACAGCGCATTCAATTTCCCATTTCGTTACATAGCGGAAAATCTATTTTTATATAATTGAAAGCGATTACAATAGCTCAAATGAATTGGAAACATAGTGAAAAATACCATCATTTTATTTCCACTAGAACCTATCACGTTTCCTACACGGTTCAACTCTTTCAGCACTCAGACTCTCAAGGCTCTCAAGGGTCTAACAATCTCATCAAGCCAATACTTCGAGATTGATACACTCGAAAACACTCAACCGTATTTGTAGGTGTAATACTACAACACATTTGGAAGCTAACTTGAACAATGTTCGACGAACATACTCGAACGTATTCATAATAAGTGAAATTCTCGCGAACAATTTGTACGACTATACATCAGCGCACTTCAGCGAAAGTGTAGGACTCGTACACACTCGATTAGTTCGTAGGTGAAATACCAGAACAGATTCGTACAAACGCGAACGAGTATTCCGCCGCACTCGTAGATACTCGCCACTATTCGACAGTACTCGACTAAGGTGTGCATTATTTGTTCGAGAGCCGCCCACTACGAGTTCACTGGAACGAGTCAGACATGTTCGGTGCTTTATTGCTTGTTGCCAGACACCGATCCAATTGTGAGTTGAGTATGGGGTGGGAGTGATTTCCACTGTATTTAGAGTGGATGAGATGGAGTAGAAACATTGAAAATATTTTTTGCTGTGGTGATGCTCACAATATCACATATAGCAGGATTCTTTTAAATTGTCAGAAACAGCTGATTGATGTAGGCCTACGCTCGTTCACTAACGTTAAATCAGCTGTTTTCTGACAAGTTAAAAGAATCCTGCTATACCTATTGTAGCCAGTGCGCACAATAATCGTCTTCAAATCTGTCGTTCATATTACCAATTGTGCCATCTTTCGGTAGTCACTAGAACTATTACAAAAATCAGCCTATTCACAGACTCGTTTATTTGGATGTGCGAAATGTGCGCGACTTAATGAACGCACTGTATAATATGTACAAGTATGCAAGTATATAATCAAGAGTATATACACGATATAACCAAGGTTTCAAAAATTTCTGCAAAGAAAATTTATCTATGAAATATTATCTATTCGAAGGCATTTATAAAAAACAAGGCACAAGCAATCCACTCACACGCACGTGTCTGAAATTATCGCACAGTGTGAACGCCCCCATAACAAAACAGCAAAAACTAAACGACAGTTTATAATGCAGCGCAGCTCATAATACGTGCATCTAATGACACAATGAACTGCAAGCAGCAACCAGAGGCGATTGCCCGTTTAAGGCCTGAGTTAGAGGGAAAAAATGCCATTTCACACCCTTACTCGGATTTGAAAAGCCGCCACACTAAAAATCCTACTCAAATCGCATACTGTATAGACCGTAGACTATAGTAAAACATGGAGTCTAGACTGAATGTATGAATGGCTTCGAACTATGTGAATTGAACTTTGTTTTAATCTACTTCTATCTATCTATAGTATGGGGGAATATGTGCAGCTAATACGTATTAGGCTATATTATAGGGTCTGTAGAAGGGTTATGTAAAGGGTAGACTATTATGTGGAAGGGGACATGAGGCTAAAAATAGCCAGCCTATATGGAGAAGGGTGTCATGTTAGCATTGAGATTAGCTCAGATAAAAATCAGAATTTTTTCCAGTGCGGAAAAACACGTTATCGAAGGCTTGTTGGAAAATTCAGGAACAGTGCGACCAACATTCCCTCGCTAAAATTGCTGCAGTGCTGCCATCAATAAATTAGGCGTTTCATAGGTGCTTCAGCTCAACGTTTGACGGTTTAGCATGTAGGCTGAGTAGCTTTAGTAACATACACACACGCTTTTCAATGATGGGGAGAGACTACACTTTGAAATAATATATAGAGAAGAAAATCTTCTCTTTTCTTCTAATTCCATAACTATTTCACTAGTAGCCTATAATTATTACCAACTATTCCTTCACTAGCCTATATTGCTCCCTTTCTTTCCAACTTTACATACATTATTTTCTTCATCGAAATTCCAACCAAAAACAAAAATTTTTATCCCAGTTCTTGGTCGTTCAGTAGAGTTACTGGACCAGGAAAACCTTTCTCTTATCCTAGACCACGAAACCACTATTGTATAACTATTGTGTAATAAAAAAAATGAACCCTTCATGTCAGTCACTTATCAGTGTCAGTAGGCCTACTTCTAGTCCTGATACAGATATAATAATTTGTTATTTCACACTGTATGAATACATCTAATAATGAAGGATCAAGAATATTATTATGGTAATCATCTCATTACCTGTACAATAAAGATTTCTTGTATCCTTACCTGGAAAAGAAAAATTTCATTAGAATTCATCAATAGATAACCATCAATATTACTTGTTACAATGGGTGAACTTCACAGGATTAGTGAAGCTATGTAAGAGTATTAATATTTTACTAGATAATCATCAGTTATTACTCAGCAAAAACAGGACATAATTAATGGATATAAGTAATCGAACATTGAATGTCATCTTATCAACTCGTAAGGTCATAAAGACCCTGTACAGTCCTAATTTTGACAAAAATCCATATTATTATCTCATTTACTATTGATCCATGAGCCACAGTGTTACAGTAACCCCAGGAGATCTAACTCAAGTTAGATCAAGTTAACTCAAGACTCAAAATCATTGCAATTTTCAAAGTATAAATGCGATCGAAATTCAACTACGATAAAGCAATGATAGAAATACTGTATTATCATCCGAGTATAATATATCCACAATTTTCACCAGATTTTCCAAGGCCTACCACAAAATATTCCATCCAAAATCCGTTACCACGCTCACGCCTACACATGTAGCGAGAGATACGTGACACCTATATCCGATGCAGTGCTTAGTCGTGCATGAAAGATATTTTCCACACCCATAATGACACGTCACCTACCAAACATCCCCCTTCGCCCCCTGAAGACTCCCAAAATCCCCCTTCAACCCCCTGCCACACATAGAAACACTTTCACAATTCCAACCACCCCCCAACCACACAAAATCTTCAAGATTCTCCTCAACCCAAATACACATACCGTTCACCCAGATACCCCCACATACCCAGATAACCCTCCCCCCTCAAATCTCTGTCACCCCTCTAACCCTACCACACATGTACACAAACCCCCCTCATCCCAAAAACCCTCAAATCCCCCCTTCAAAGCCATCATCCATCAGCCCTTCTAAATAAGGGGCGCCTCGAGATTTCAAGACTACCCCTTCCCTGTTGTAAGATACCCCTATGAAGTCTATATTTATTGTGAGGTGGTAGATTCCTCAGGGTGATATCTCCTACTATATGTTTGCATTATAACGGTACGTGGTACGTCTTCTACTAACACCTACGTTCATCAAAATACTACTACAACATGTATAAAGGGGTGTGACTACATGTTTGAAATTAGGATTTTACTGAAACATGTATAAGGTGTCACCTTCCTCATCACCTAAATATATGGAAGCAATACCACAAACATATAAGATGTTCTCTAGGTTCATCTTCTCAACCTACGAGATTCATAAGAATACAACCATAGAGAAGAGATAGGAGTAGATCGTTCAAGGCACAGGGAACTGTGTGCCGGTTTTGTGTTACATCAAATCGTGCTGGCCACGTAGTTCTGTTCCACAAGGTAAGATAGCGCTGACGCTGGCGTCTCTCTCATTCGATTGCTGACTCACTCTCAATCGCACACCCATTCTCTGTCTCATCACCAGTTTCTAGTCTACACGTACGCTTTCTAGTTACTCTGAGTTCTAAGAGATGTCGCTAGGATCGGCCCCTTCATTTCTGGTTACAAATTTTAACGTACGATGGGAAATCTATTCTTATCTGTTATCTATGATACAACAGAGTGTCAATCATACTGGGCTACTTATTGAAATCAAGTATCCCACTCCTATTTTATACTCATATATTTCTCTATGGTGTTATTCACGCACATGAAACATTATAATGGAATATAATATTATAAGGAGTACCAAGAAAGAAATTAAGTACAGTACGTACTATACTGAAATTAATTACAAGTACTGCACTTGTACAATATTAAAAGTACACTAGTTTACTAGTAATGTTAGTAGCATGAGATATCCAACGATTACAAGAAGTTTTTTAGCACTCAATGGCAACTCAATAATACGGATGCCTACGTAGTAGGGGAAACCCCTTTAAATTTAATGTAGCTGACATCCTAAAAAATTCTACACGGTTTGTAACATAATATATGAGTCTCTTTCATTTTCCACTTATTAGAAATAAGAGTACATCTTGAGTATTGTGCGTGAATTTCACATTCTACTCGAACCAGAAGATACTCCTTTTCCTTCTTCTTCTTATTATTTTTCTTGTTCTTGGTGTAGTTCTTCTCCCTTTTCTTCTTCTTCTTCTTCTTCTCCTTCTTCTTCTTCTTCTTCTTCTTGCTCTTCTTCTTCTTCTTCTTCTTCTTTGTACTTCTTCTTCTTCTTCTTCTTCTTCTTCTTCTTCTTCTTCTTCTTCTTCTTCTTCTTCTTCTTCTTCTTCTTCTTCTTCTTCTTCTTCTTCTTCTTCTTCTTCTACATTCCCCCCTTCTTCTCCAAGATACGTAATATTAAAATATCACCTTCTCGCATAGGTAGAAAGTACACAGTGTCATGTGCGTGTGTGCGCTTGTGTTTATCACAGGGGCGGACAAAGTGAGATATATGCTTGCTGACTTTCCCAGGCCAGAATGAAAACCCACTCCTGAGCAAAGATGGCTGAATTATTATTATTTTGATAACTTACAGCCGGGTGGTTTTCCCAGCTACCTACTGATGTTTATTGCAAAGTGCTTCTAGTAAACAGGGGTGTGTTATTTATTATTGTTCAACTACTATGTTCTCATGGTTTCAAGGTGACAGGTTCTCTATATGATAACAACTTGCATTCAATACGACTGAAAATTTTCGTAGGGGAATCAAGGGGTGTTTACTAACACTCTAAAAATAATGCTAAAATCTAAGCAAGATCAATATTCTGATCCAGGATCAGTACAATGCTAATTAAATGGGATTAGCTGATTGAAAATAGTTGATCCTGGTTGGTGCAA
This sequence comes from Laodelphax striatellus, assembly GCA_017141395.1. Taxonomy (NCBI): domain Eukaryota; kingdom Metazoa; phylum Arthropoda; class Insecta; order Hemiptera; family Delphacidae; genus Laodelphax; species Laodelphax striatellus. The sequence continues at coordinate 20,223,599 of CM029539.1, read as the reverse complement.
CTCAACATATGCGAATGACAATCTTAAAAAAAACCTGGCATCACCTAACAGAACCTGAACAGAACTCTAACTCTGATTATTTCTACTCTATTTAGAGGGTTACCCTAAAATTGGCTAAGAAAATACGCTTCAATTGTTGCTCAATTCATTCCCACATTAATTATTCATTGCAGATAATTTGATAAAGTACAAGAAAAAAGTAATTTCAAGAATTAACACTTGCTCAGAGAAAGTTTTTGGAAAGAGCGTGATTGTCAGAAGTATGTATATTGTTAGTGGAAGATTTATTTTTCTTGTTTTTAACTTCGAAAACAGAACAAGTGGGAATAAAATATAGATTAGAATACAACGTTGAATCCAAGTTCAAAATTTATAATCATATCCTTGGAATAGATAATTGATAATAATGTGTAGAATAATTATAATTATTTACAATTATATTCTTCATAGAAAAAACAATGTTTGAATGCGTAAAGCAATGAATGACTTAAGAAAAGTTCAATATCGGAACAGATATTTATTACAACTTGATACGAATCTCGAGAGTTTCAAGCAGGCATTCACTATAGTCTCAAGCCAGAATCATTCACGGATTAAGCACCCGTATTGAGGAGAATAATTGTGAATCTACAGCCGTGACAGTGGGGGAACTGAAAGCAGTCACATTATTAGACAGACAGACAGATCCAAGTCACCCATTCTCGTCTGCAAATCACTCTTATTAGGATAGAAACAGTGGCAATGTGTGCTGTGCATTCAGCCGTGTAACAGAACTGATTCAGGCCCGACTGCGTGTGCATCTCGGTGCGTTTCCGATTTGAAAGACAGACTGACACGGCGTGTCGAGGCGAGATAAAGCTGCTGAGGGAGGTGGGTGGAGGAGGAGGAGATGGAGGAGGAGCAGGAGGAGTGGACGGTGGAAGAGAAGGAGGAAGAGAAGGAGGAGGAGGAGGAGGAGGAGGGGAGGAGGAGAAGAAGGAGGAGGAGGAGGAGGAGGATGAGGTGGATGAGGAAGAATTGTCTCTAAGAGGTCTCTGAAGAGAATTATCTGAGGAGAGGGTGGATGAAAAAATTACGAATTTGAGAAAGACAAGAATGAGGGGTAGTGAGAGGTGAGTGGATGAGGGGAATTGGAGAAAAGGGAGGAGAGGTTGATGATGATTATGAGCAGGAGTGGGAGAAGGAGCTCAGAATAGGATGATGAGAGGAGGAGGAGGAGGAGGAGTTGAGGAGTGGTAAGAAAAGATAAAGAACAAGAGGAAGAAGGAGGAGGAGAAGAAGAAGAAGAAGAAGAAGAAGAAGAAGAAGAAGAAGAAGGAAGAAGAAGAAGAAGAAGAAGAAGAAGAAGAAGAAGAAGAAGAAGAAGCAGAAGCAGAAGAAGAAGAGGAAGAAAAGAAGAAGGAGGGATCACAAGATCAACGTAGATAATAATGATACAGCTAAAAAGGAAGCCAAAGAAATTCAGGATCCATGTCTATAGTTTCTCATGAAAATCCTAATTATTCTGTAGCTCTATAGTCTCATGAAGTTTCTCATCATATTTATATAGGTAGTAGGTATTTATAATATAGGTAGCGATCTATTCCCAAACAATTAACGTTTTATGACAAAAAACTAATTATTATAGAAGGAAGGGAAAATTTATTGATAAAGAATAGGAATAGGAGGATATGTATAATTTAATGTGAATCAATTTAAAATTAATTTGATTGAAAGACAAAAATAGTCTGGAATATTATTCCATGAATATTATGAGATGCGGAAAAAGAAAGAATGAAAAATACGAATAGATGGAGGAATGATTGTGAGAAGAGGCTTTCTTTATGAATTCTCAAAAATATCTAAATCAGGTAAAACGAGTAACCCTAATAAAATCGTAAATACAAGGAGAGTCTATGAAATAATTAGATAAAGAAGAAGTGGAAGCAACTGAAGTATCTGTCTGTCAACTAGAATGACTAGTGTGCAGTAGAGACATCAGTGTGCATGTGTGAGTTGAAGTTTATTTTATTTGACAACAACAAGCTTAAGAATATTGAGAAGATGAATGGTGTTTGGGTGAGCAGCTTTGCAGTTGATGTTGTTTTTGCAAGACGAGATGATGAAGAATAAACAGAAAAAGAGGGAAGATGAGAAGGAGAATGAGAAGGAGAATGAGAAGGAGAAGAAGAAGAAGGATAAGAAGAAGAAAATGTTAAAGAAGAAGAAGAAATAGAAGGAGAAGATAAGAAAGAAATAGAATAAGAAGAGAATTAAGAATGCCCGTCGCAACTGCATATAATTTATTTTGGCGCAAGCAAAATTAGAATCCTGTGCGCGACAGTTTCACTGTTACGAGTGAGTAGGTAAAGTGGAACGCAAAAGAGATACAAAAGTATATCGCTGCGTCTTTCTTATTTCAGTGATGCATTCAACCAACAGAAGACGACGAACTTGGTTTAAAAATGACGATTAAAAAAGTGATCGAGACGACTTAGTACGTTGTCAACTAATTCCTACCCCCGAAAAGTGTTTGGAGTCATTTTAGTACCTATAGTAGTGGAATAGAATTCGTAATAACGTTCTCTGTTCCGGCTGATAATTCCCGAAATGGTAATGTGTAGTCTTCACTCAAAATTAACTAGTATGTAACTTTTAAAGTATTTCGGCCAATTGCACGAAAATCTGAATTGAATTGGAACGAAAGAAAAATTTAACAGTGACAACAAATTCAATAGATCAACATCAACTACCAACGGAATGAGCCTTTTTCTAATCAATACAGTGAATAATGAACTGCTTCAGGATTTCATTTGGAGAATTCCTTAGCTAAACGTGGACCTTGTTTAATGAAGTTAAACCAGAGCCAAAAAAGATCAGCAGAACAATCATTCCTCTTTAATGGCCGGTACTTGGGAAATGCCAATTTTAAACGATTGCACGTCGAAACATTCGATCTCTCTCTATCTTTATCTCCATCTATTCTCTTCTATTCTGTTTCTTCTCTCTCTCTCTCTCTCTCTCTTTTCACCATCTAGAACATCTACATCCTGGACAGGGCTGCATCACTCTACTGCACCGACTACGATCACCCGCTGAAACTCACCTCCATTTCGCAGAGTAAAGAATCGAACTATGTGTATTAACATAGTGAAGAGAGCCGAGCTAACAACGCATCCTCATGCGCTCGCTCTATCGAGAGACGTGGACTGTTAAGTCACCTGGGTTAAGTAATCTTAGTTCTAGTTTTAATCTCATCTTCATCTTCATCGTCATGTGTGTTTGCTCTTTTCTTGGACTGAAGTCTTGCTGTAATCTCTGCAATAATGCTCCCCTCTGAAAATCGAGCTCGCTCGCTCTCACCTTTCAATAATCGCAATAGTCTGAATAATAATCACAACCCAGATACAGGTATCACTTTATCAAACAGGCTTCGACCTTATAACAAACTACTAATTGCTGCTCACCTTAACGTTCAATCCCTTAGCTGTCACATGGATGAATTACGAGCAATCTTCCGTTTTCAAAATTTTAGTATTATTGGCATCTCAGAATCATTTTTGAAGCCTAGTATTCCATCCAGTCAAGTTAATTTGCCCGGATACACGCTTTACCGTAACGATCGACTGAATAAAGCATGTGGAGGCGTAGCAGTGTATGTGAAAGACGGTATAAAAACTAAAATTTTATCCACATCGATACAAGAATACTCTGCCAGACCCGAATTTATGCTACTCGAATTATCTTTATCCAGTTCATATAAATTACTAGTTGGAATATGCTATCGCCCCCCAAAAATAGGTCATTTCACTGATTTTGAAAATGCATTGCTTTCTTTCATGCCATTCTACAGCCGTATCCTAATTATGGGAGACATGAATACCGACCTCAACATGACTAATCGTAACTTTGACTATTATCAACTGACAAATATCTTCCATTGTCTGGACATGACTATTCTACCGCTAGATCCTACCCATCATACCAATCAATCGGACACATTCATAGACTTACTCGTAGTCAGTGACCCAGATGAAGTTATAAACAAAGGTCAAATCTCTGTCCCAGCTGTTTCTGGACACGACTTAATCTATTGTGTGCTATCTTATAAACTACCCAGACCAGAACAAAAATTTATTACCTACAGGGATTTCAAAAAATTTAATGAAGCCAACTTCCAGAGTGATGTCACTAACACCCCATGGCATCTGATTGAGGCCTTACCCTCAGTTGATGAAATGATTGAGACTTTTGAAAATTTGACTTTAGACTTATTTGACAGACATGCTCCCTATGTAACAAAAAGATTGAATAGAAAGCGACGTGTACCCTGGATGACTGATGATATACTGAAGATGATGGGACAAAGAGACAAGGCTCATAGGAAATTTAAAAGAACTTATGATTTGGATAGCTTAATAGAATATCGAAGTCTCAGAAATAAAGTAAAACAACAGCTACGTAACTCGAAGATTAGGTACTTGAATTCCTTCATGACAGAAAACAGACAAGACTCTTCATTATTATGGCGTGGAATTAAAGAATTTGGCCTAGGTAAACAGAAATCTCAACCCCCGATTGACTTGCCACTAGACAATATAAATGAACATTTTATCTCACATTCAAATCAACGTGACGAGACAATCATTAGCAATCATATTAATGATCTAAATAACCAGGTAACAAACTTAAACATACCAATAGCTGATCAGTTTCATTTTCATCCAATTTTAGAACAAGAAACATTTAAAGCAATTCAACATGTACGTAGTAATGCTACTGGTGCAGATAAAATTCCCATTAAATTCATTAAAAATGTTATTTGCAGTCCTGCCAGTCATCACATTCATCTTCAATAAATCTCTTGAAAATGGTATTTTCCTGAAAATTGGAAGCTTGCTCTGGTTCGTCCATTGAACAAAGTTGCCTCACCAAATAAAGTTGAAGATTTCAGACCAATTAGTATATTACCTGCCCTTTCCAAAGTACTAGAAAGACTTGTTCATGCACAAGTTGTAGCATACCTAGAGCATCATAACAAACTTCACAACTTTCAATCCGGTTTTCGAAAATCTCATTCAACTGAAACAGCTACTGCGTGTTACTGATGATGTTAGGTTAGCTATGGACCAAAGAAAATGTACCATTTTAAGTCTGTTTGATTTTTCCAAAGCATTCGACACTGTAGACCACACAGTTCTCCTGAAAAAATTAGCTATTTTTGGATTCAATCATAGAGCACTACAATGGTTCAATTCGTATTTATCTGGTAGAAAACAATGTGTATCTGTTGATGATAAGAGGTCAAATTGGAAAAATGTTGTGCACGGTGTTCCTCAAGGTTCTATTCTAGGCCCCCTACTGTTTACTCTATATGCAAATGACCTCTCCTCTGTTATTAAGTTTTCCAAATTCCATACTTATGCAGACGATCTCCAAATTTATGCAAGTTGTTCAACCACGAAAATCAATGAAACAATACACAAAATGAATGAAGACATAAATTTGATAGTTGAATGGACTAAGAAAAATGGTCTCAAACTCAACCCTATCAAAACGCAGCCTATAATAATCGGATATTCACGCATAATCAACAGCATAGATTTTAATTCAATCCACAAAATTATTGTTGATGGTAATGAAATACCCTATTGCAGCTCAGTCAAAAATCTTGGAATACTCATGGATAAAACTCTTGACTGGTCAGATCATGTTAATAGCACTTGTAAAAAAGTATTTTCAGCCATGCATTCATTGAAGAAATTGCAAGACATTCTTCCTAGAAACATAAGACTATTACTAGTTAAATCTCTGATCTTCCCTCACTTTATCTATTGCAATTCTGTACTTAATGACATGCAAGTTACTCTAAACGATAAACTACAGCGCTGCCAAAATTACTGTCTAAGGTTTGTGTACTCCCTCGAACGTCATGACCGGATAACCCAAGCTCACATTGCAAGCTCAACTTTAAAATTGCCAGAACAGAGACTTTTTCGAATACTGAAACTTGTTAGGGATATTTTAAAATATGGCAAACCTTATTATTTCAAAAATGATTTCAAATTTGTTTCTGAAGGTAGGAGGCTAGATGTTTCAAGTACTAGAACAGGTGAAAATACTTTAAGAATACCAAATCATCGAACAACCATTTATACTAAATCTTTTCTTGTCAGCGCCTGTCGCGCTTGGAATTCACTCCCGAATTCTATAAGATCCATTGAGAGTCGAGCGGGCTTCATTTTAAAATTGAGAAAATATCTTTTTGATAGATTGACTGAGTCCGTCCAACCCTGAACCAACCACATGACAGCTCCCATCTTTCATCCCCCCATTCATTCTCTTCTTAGTTATAAGAATTATTTTATTCTAAAATAGTTTTATTTTCACACACTGAATAATTCATTATTATAAAATATTGGTTTTAATTGATACTTTTCATGCATTTAACATTAACATTTTGTTCCTCAAAAGACGATGTATTAGTTCCAATTTATTACATCTAGCCGTATGTACATAGATTTTTTTTTTTTTTTCAAATTAACATTCTTCATCATTTGATTCATCATTCATCAATTATTTATTGTTTATCATCCATATAATAATTTTAGGAGTTACTGATCTTAGATATACACGATCTTGCATCGTATTTCTGCTGACATTCTATACTACGACAAAATTTCTTCATGTAATAATGAATTATACGAATAATTTTTAATTAATTCCATCACTATTGTTCATTTACTCTTGTTTATAATTTATCTTATCTCATTCATATCACATACTATCTAGCTTTCACTTGAGGTTTTAGTTACAGTTATCTGAATAATTTTATGGTTGAGTGTTGATGGGAAGGATGTCCTTGCACATCCTTCTCCAAGAATGGACATCTATATGTCCAAACTCCGCCATTTCATGTAGATACAAAATCAATTACTTCTATTCTCAATGACGTTAATTTAATAAAATAAATCTTACCATTATTAAGTTGTATTCAAAAATCTTGAATTAAAATTTATACCTATATATTTTCATTTAAAGTCTTTCTTACTTCATGTTTTGTTTAGTTAATCTTATGCTGTAATTACTATTTTTAAATGACGATCATTGTAATGACTTTCATAGAATTTAAGCGACATATTTTGTACTCTGCGTGAATAAAGTGATTATTCTATTCTATTCTATTCTCTCTCTCTCTCTCTTTTGCTTCTCTCTTTCCTTTTTTAAACAATCATTTTCTCTGAATCACTTTGCCCTTAGTCTCCATGCCCGATTTTAATATTCCCCTTCTACTCTTTCTCTAACCTTCCATCTAAACTCATCCCAAATATATCTTCCCCTCTCGAATAGTTGTCCAAATTCTAAATCAATCTTGCATCGTATAATCAATCGCATCTTATCATCATTAATGAACTACCTTACAAGTAAGCTCTTAGAAAACAAGAAAATTTATGAATATATTTCGTGAGATTTAAAATATATTGTCCTTTCTCTTTTGTACTTTCAATTATTCTTAGAATAATATACAGTCTATAATCCCTTTTCTATCTATATTCATATTATTCTTAACTAGTCGTATTTGATTATGACTCCCAATCATCAATTTTCCCTCTCAAACTCTCTCACACACACTTCAAGAGCTACGAATGACAGCGTTCAAAAAAAGATTCAAATTAACAGTAGTTGGTGCGTGAAGGCTTGCGTATGTGTGTGTAAGCGGGGTTAGAACGGGAAAAAAGCGGGGGAAGGGGCCGTTTGAGGAGGGAAACGGGGCTCGAAAAGCGAAAGTAGGTAACGCAAAATCTGATCCAAAACAAATATCGGGGCGCTGTGCTGCCAGATTGGTTACACTCTGCTGCCAAACAGCCATTTGCACTTTCATTATTCACTTGACAAAGCGTGGTAGAGACAGAGTGTGTATGTGTGAGAGAGTGATGAATAGAGAGATAAAAAGAGAGAGAAAGAAAGTGAGATATATCCATAAAGAGAGGGAGAATGAGAAAAAGAAAGTGAGGGATATCCAAAATAGTGAGAAAGAAAAAGAGTGAGAGAGACGATAGCAGTGCAAAAGAATAAAAAGCAGATTTGAGAAAACGTACAACAGAGAGAGAAAGATGGGGGGAAGAAGAATGGCTTGACAGAGGTTGAATGGGGAAGGGAGAAAAAGAGAAAGTGATAGAGTGGGAGAAGGAGATCCAAACAAGTGAAGAAGAAGAGAGAAAAAGATAGTGTGAGGGATGAAAGAAGTGGAAGAGAACAAAGTGAGAACTCGAGAAAACAAGGCAGGGGAAAAAAAGAGAAAGAACAGCGTGGTAGACTTGATATTGAGGGTGTGAGAGAGAGAGAGCGAGTAAGAGAAAGAGAGAGAGAGAGACAGAGAAATAATAGAGAGCAAGTGAGTGAGGACTAAGTGAGTGTGGAAGAGGAACATGGGGATTTGAGAAAGCGTACAAGACAGGAGAAAAGATGAGAAAAAAAAGAATACTAAGGCAGATAGTGAATGGAGTTCTTAGATTTAAGAGTTCTTAATTAAATTTGTTCGATTTTCCACTAAAATTTGATGATAGTTAATAATAATTAGCCTAAATTGAAGGTTTTTCTTTTTGAATTGTGTATAATTATATATGTTGTGTATTATTCTTTCTTCATCTTGGAATAAAAATTACGTTTTATCATGACCTACTTTAAATCTATTTATTTATATTTTCATGTATTACATCTCTGCATTGTATTACATTAGAGCTATCAATCTTTCTGATGAGATAGTTAAAAATTGTGAAAAGAATCTTTGAAGAAAGAAAAATAATAATCTAATTTTCTACTTTGAGTTGTGTGCTAACTACCATTTTTTACATGAAACAATCTGATTTGGGAAAAGGAGAATTACTCAGAGCAAGAAGAAAAATGAGAGGCGAACGATGTAGAAAAACCAATATCAATTAGAGCAAAAAGTTCAAAGTAGGGGTGAAGATGAGAAAAAAAACAGGGAATATTAATATTACTGAAGATTGGTAGACTAAATTGAGTTGACAGAAAAAATGTTTTAAATACCTTGATCTTCTCGTCGTAGGGTCTTTCATAACCATAACCTCTGTGATCTCTCCAAATTTACTGAAGTACTCTCTAAGTGACTCTGTAAAAGAGAGGGAAAAAGCATAAGTAAATACAATGAACAACTTGATAATAAATCACATTTAGATAATGCAATAAACAAGATAATACAAACAACAATTCAGTCGTAGATTGAAGAAAGTTCACAAAGTAACATCACAAAATATTTCATACAACATTACAGTTCATTCCAAATAATAAATCATTGTGAAAAACATGAAATAATCATACATATTATTATTCCCAAGAACCCAGAACCCACTTTGAAATGAATGGGAGATTATCACAGCATGAGTAATTTTGAATGATATATTTAGTAAAAATCATACTCTTCAAGCTAGTTAAGACTCAAGAGATAATATAGGAGGGATTCTTCTTGAACACGAATTTCCCCATCAAATTCAGTATCGGACAATCAAAAATTCTATTTTACGAAAACTGATAGGTGACTGATGGTAGTGCCATATTGTTAATGATATAAAACTCATTATCAAATCTCAATGTAATTATTTATTTTGTATCTTATTTCTAGTGTTGTTGCGATGTATTTTTGTATTGTTTTTCTTCTCTTTTTGGCAATAAAATATTGATTGATTGATTGACTTTATCAGCTGAAAAAAGAAATGGAAAACTATGCACGTCTGGTGTGACAGCTAAGTATGCTGTACTAGAAAAAGAAACTTATGAGATCCCCCAGGAAATCCCAGCTTTTCTTATCCAACACCCATGAAAACCCTAATTGAGTGAGCGTGCCACAGCCATCTGAAGCTAATATAGACGGAGGGAAAATAATAATACATTATGGCAATGGTATTACTACTCTCCATGAGTGGTTGGTTGAGCGAAAAACGCAAACCACGCCAAGAATGGCGAATAGAAGCGCCTATAAAAATATTTTACGACATTGCTTTATAACACACTCACTCACTAATACAAACGCACCTACGTAAACACTGGTTCACTCAAACCAACGCACGAGAACGTGAATCGTAGCAGAGCTCAAAGCTTCACCTGACGTTCTGAGTGGAAGTTTGAGGAGGGGAAGGAGAAGGAGAAGGAGGAGGTGGAGTAGAAGGAGGAGCAAGAGAAGGAGGAAGAGGTGGAGGAAGATAAGGAGGATAAGGAGGAGGAGGAGGAGGAGGGAGGAGGAGGAGGAGGAGGAAGAGGAGGAGGAGAAGGAGGAGGAAGTGGAGAAGGAGATGGAGGAGAAGGAGGAGGAGAGGAGGAGGAGGAGGAGGAGGAGTAGGAGGAGGAGGAGGAGGAGGAGGAGTAGGATGTGTAGGAAGAGGAGAAAAAGTAGGAGGAGGTGAAAGAGAAAGGAGGACAAGAAGGAAAAGAAGGAGAAGAAGGAGGAGGAGTAGAAGGAGGTGGAGGAGGAGTAGAAGGAGCAGGATGTGTCGGAGGAGGAGGAAAAGTAGAAGGTAATGAAAGAGAAAGGAGAAGGAAGAAGAGGAGTGGAAGGAGTAGGATGTGTGAGACGGGGAGGAAAAATAGAAGGAGGTGAAAGAGAAAGGAGGAGAAGAAGGAGGAGGAGTAGGAGGAGTAGAAGGAAGAATGGAAAGGAACAGTAGAGGTGGATAAAAAATAAGGAAATGTGGAAGGAAAGAAGGCGAAAGAAGTACGATCAAGAATTTAGATTAGATTATATTAGATTAAGAATGAAGGGGAAAAAGTGAAAACCTCTTATAAAAGGGAAAACTTATATTAGCGTGAGCTTCATGAATTCACTACCATTTCAATGCACAACGTCATTTAATGCTAAAAAAACAAGCTGAAATTCTATCAATATTCTCAACACATCTATTTACATGTAACGTTTATTAATCTTGTGAATGCTTCTAGATAGTGGGCTTCAATTTTCGTATCCTATAACCCGGGCTACTCAAAAACCATTGAGAACTGTATTCTCTCATGTAATTTTCTCTTTACATAGTATCTGCAAGCTGCAAGTAAAATTTAAAAATCCTCCCAAGTGAAAAGAGTATTTATTCAGCGGTGTGTAAATCACGTTTATAATCTAAAGCGGTTTATAGACGGGGAAAGTAGAAACGGAAAGTTACTGGCGGCCAGTACTTGCCTCTTCAACTTACCGCTTACTTTCCCTGTCTAAGGGAGTACTTTCTACCGCAGCGGAAAGTAATCACTGGCGGCCAGTAAAAGCCAGCCTGTTTGTTCTTACTTGACATTTCACGGAAAGTAGTGGATCACCAGTACTGGACGCCAGTAACTTTCCGTCTCTACTTTCCCCGTCTATAAGCCGCTTCACTTAAAAACTACTCGCCTCAAGTGACACTCTGAAAGAATTAGAAATTGTATTCTCCCGGAAGAGTTACTTCATTTGAATTAGATAAATATCGTCAAGCAATGTCAATAAAATACAATTCTCTATTTCATTGGAAACAGCTTACAATCCACTATACTTCAAGAGTTCTAGAAATGAGTATATCGTAATCAACAAGAGACGTGCATCAGTACGCGAATGAGTGATATCGCATGAGGTACATGTGAGGCACTGAACGAGGTTACGTGAGGTTTCAAGTGTTCAAATGAGGTTGCATGGTGTTTGAGTAGGTTGCATGAGAATGCATGTCCTCGATTATTCACAAGCGTCTGGAATTAATGCTACAAATCATGTTTTTGTCGGCTAAGAACTGAATCACATGGAATCACGAAACCGAATCCCACTTTTCATGTTAATTATTTCGAGTACTTTTAATAAGTGAAATCATGTCATGATCAATCAATCATTACTGATTCGTTTGATTCGTTCTGGTTATATTGAAAGCCCTTGAATTGGAATGGGAGAATGAGTTGATTGATTCTTATTGGAATGACAGGCTTTTGGAAATTAACTAACTGTCCAAACAATCCAGGAAGGTGCTCCATGCAAAGTTTTGTATTCAGAATAAGACTCTCCTCTCATTAAAATCAATATAAAACATTTCTTTAAATTTCAAGAAATTAATTGTGTTTTGTTCAAAGTTATGGTATTTTCCAATCAAAAATTTTAATACTTTATAGATTATCAAATCACTAATTCTGTACTCTCACCAGTCGTATAGATAATAATTATTATGTTTTAGATAATATTATTATTTTCAATAGAATATCTCACTAATTCATAATAATATTATTAACACTACTAAATTTCATTCATAAAAACAGTGGATTCCATGATCTTGACATTATCATCATGCTGTCAAGCATGGCCTGATTTGTTTCGTTCTATGTTTTCAAGTTGGAAAACTTTAGAAATATGAAAAACAATATAGATGTAGATGAATTGTTCTTCTTCGTTCCGTTTATTATAACAAGAATAAAATGACTTCTTTATTTTACTGACGTGGCGAAGTTTGGACAATGATGTCCACTCTACCACTTAACCACGTCGTGAATTACAAAACAATATACAAAATAAAATATTTTCAAATTGTGAAGAACAAAAATTGAAAGTGAATTTCAAAGCAAGCAATATACTAAATAAATATTTTCAAAGTGAAAAGTAATTACAAAATAAGCTTACAAAAGTGAATTAAATCAATGTATACAAAGTTTGGAATAGACTGAATAAGTAATAAAAGTAAATTAAATACATTATTAAAGACAAAAAGAGGGAAAAACAGAGAACAAGGGAACAAGAGAAATAATTGACCTCAGAGAAGTCTGTTTTTCATAAGTTTTTCGGGTATTATGTTGTATGATAGAATTATTGGAAAAATCTCTTGAATTCAAAGATGATGAACAACAGGAAAATAAGGAGAAGAATTGTCGTATAAGACAGTAGTGGAAGAAGGAAAAATAAAAGGGGGAAAAATACCGAGCAGATGTCAAGATGGCGCTTGGTAAGAAGAAAAGAGGAAAATAATCCACCCTTCTTGAATATTCAGAGGAGAGCAGACTCGTACTTGAAGTCAATATAAGAGGCGTAAGATTTGTAATTTCAATGAGGCGGAAGCTGATTTTAATGATCATAACAAATCAGACCCTGTCAGCGCCAGCTAGCAATGATTTCCCCCTTTGCAATCATCAAAGTCATTCCACTCATCGTTTATTACCACTTCTATTATTACGTTTTGTTTTTGTCTTTTAATTGTCATGACCTCTATTGAGAAATACTTCAATCAATCTTGCACAAATTCAGATGAATTAAATTCTCAATAATCAACAACTAGTAAACATTACAAGAATAGATACTGTATTTAATTTTTATTCATTCACTACAACAGGAAAAAATCACAGAAAAGAAAGATAGAAGAATATAAACGAATAATAAAAGATAATAGAAAGAATAATGAACAACACTATCATGAAACAATACTGTCTTTTACTCTGTCATGACCTCTTTTGAGAAATACTTCAATCAATCTTGCACAAATTCAGATGAATTAAATTCTCAATAATTAACAACTAGTAAACATTACAAGAATAGAAACTACATTCAATTATTATTAATTTACTGAAATGGAAAAATATTACAGAAAGATTACAAGAAAAGTAAACGACACGAAGTATGAAATTTTATTTTCGAAAAAGACCGGGAGTTGTCTCAACCACAAATTAATCAATATATTATATATTATCGAGAATCCGATTCTACGCCATTATCAATCTCTGGCGAACGAAAACAAAAAGATGAGCACTAGGATATTATGTACTTTGAAATGAGCGATATGATAGGTAAATGGATGACCAATAAGGGTGGACGCCTGCTATTGGCCAAGACGAACCACTCCTATAATGGGCGGTTTATTCAGATATCTGGGAGTGGTTGTATTGACCAACAGTAGACGCTGTTTACTTTGATTGGTTACTCAACTACCAATTGTATCTCTCGCTCCATAGTATATATTTTGCTGCTCATAACTTTTGTTTTAGCCTAGTTAATCAAAGATTGTTAATAATAGTGTAACAACCAAAGTTGGGTTCTCTATATTGATAAATTTATGGTCATGAAAACTTCCACAGCCCGTTGCACGTGTATAAATTTAATTTAACTAACCTAAAATGACGTCCGATTGGTTCTCGTTGATTTGTTTTCCAAATATGACTTAATTTTACGGCGAATATAATCAATTGGGTCTCCGAGAAACTGGCCACTAGTATTTTCTAGTATCTGAAGAAATTTTTTTTAATCAATGAATTAGCAATAATTTCATAAATTTGGAGTTTTTCACCAATAACTTTAGTAATACTCAATTTGGAGATAATTTGATAACTTTCTGCCAATAACTTCTGCAATTACTTCATTCAAGAAAACTCTAGTGATTCGAGTAACTTTTCGTTCAATAACTTAAAAATCTCTTGTGCCTTCTTCCTGTCTTATTAGCTTCTCAGGGAGCGCTCGCGCGTCAGTAACAATTTTCTTTCTTTTAATAATTTAAACGAACATTCGAAGAAAAATGACGAAAGCTTGGAAAAATCACTGGTCCACCATCTCACTCACTCTCGCTTACTCTGTGAATTCTATGGCGTTTTTAAACTTTAAAATCTAATAAAGGAGAGTGGCTACCCCTCTTAGGCTCCCCGAATTACCCCCCAAACCAACCCAAAGACAAACCTAAGCTCTGCAAACACGCACACACACTCACTTTTTATTTCCTTCTTTTTTTATTTCCTTTTCCAGTTCCGTTTTCGGTTTTTTTCTTCTTTCATCCATCCTCTCTTCATCTCGCTCGCTATTTTTTCCATTATTAAAGACGAAGTTCACGCCCTGACGTCTTTGCTATATCCTCCTACGGGATTGAGAGATTTTTCGCCTGACTTAGTTTCTTCTTTTCCACTTCTTCTTCTCCTCACATTCTAATCTTCTACTAGTTTTTCTCTCCTACGGATTTCTCTTCCATATGTTTTTCTTCTCTCCCATCAAGTTCTCTCCCATTTTATCTTCCTCTACTATTTCTCAATTCTGTACTCCCCTTCCTACACAATTTTCATATGCTACCCCTTTACTTCTTTCACATCGCTTTCTCTCATCTCTGAATAATTCTTCTACCCTATTTTCACCGATCACCCTCTCCCTCATTTCTATACCTTCTTATTCTCCTTCCTAAGCCCAAATTCTACATGTTTCCCCGCTAAATCTCATTTGGTTTGTATTCTTGTACCTATCTCGCTACACTTCTTAATATTAATTGTCTTTTAACTCCGTTTTCTTCACTGACAATTTTCTCCTATTTCTCGCCTTCACTCTCCTTCTTCTTCTCAATCTCCTCCTGTTTCTTCTTCTTCTGCCACTTCTCTTCTTCCCTCACATCCTCCTATCTTTGTACTTTTCTACCCTTTTTCCCTCTTCTCACCTTCTTCCATCACTCAAAAAATGATTTAATTCTCTCTTATTCTCGTTCTTCTGCTTCTCAATCTTACATTCATTTCAGCTTCTTATTCACAGTATCGTCTTTTCAGTATCTTCTTGTTAGTACTCCTCAACACCTTTTCCACCTTCTTCAATATCATCTTGTTATTCAACCCCTTCTGCTCCTTATCATCATATCTTCTTCTTCACCGTCTTCTGCTTCGTCTTTATCTTCTACTTCTTCTTCTCCTTCTTTTGCACCTCCTCCTCCTTGATCTCTCCTTTCACCTTCCCACGTACTCCCATCTTCTTCTTCTTCTTCTTCTTCTTCTTCTTCTTCTTCTTCTTCTTCTTCTTCTTCTTCTCCTTCTTCTTCTTCTTCTCCTTCTTCTTCTTCTCCTACTTCTTCTTCTTCTTCTTCTTCTTCTTCTTCTTCTTCTTCTTCTTCTTCTTCTTCTTCTTCTTATTATTATTATTATTATTATTATTCCCTCTTTTCTTCTTCTTCTTCTTCTTCTTCTTCTTCTTCTTCTTCTTCTTCTTCTTCTTCCTCCCCTCCTCCTCCTTGAACCTCTATTCACCTTCACACCCACTCCCAACATCTTTTTCTTCTTCTTCTTCTTCTTCTTCTTCTTCTTCTTATTATTATTTCTTTTTCTTCTTCTTCTTCTTCTTCTTCTTCTTCTTCTTCTCCCCTCCTCCTCCTTGAACCCCTCTATTCACCTTCCTACTCCCAACATCTTCTTCTTCTTCTTCTTCTTCTTCTTCTTCTTCTTCTTCTTCTTCTTCTTCTTCTTCTTCTTTTCTTCTTCTTCTTCTTCTTCTTCTTCTTCTTCCTTCACTCTCTCTTCCCCATCAATCCTCAGTTAATTTTTAATAAGGCCAGCAGCAGCAGCATTTAATAATGGAAAGTTTCACTCGTCTGCGTGAGGTTGTCGGTGGGGGGGGAGGGGGAGGGGGCGTTTTGCCGGTGAATTGAGAGGCGGCCTTCTGTTCCTTTCGGGCAAAGATTTAGCTGCTTTCAACGCTATCAAACTTCGCCGATTCTCGTCTTTTATTCTACACGGTTCGATTCAATGCATCTGCCGTTTTTTCACTCCCGAAAATAATTTATTCAACTCTTTTACACTGGCCTCTGTCTTCTCTCTCCTCTCTCTCACTATTCCTCTAAATATTATTTTGCTCTTTTCTTCTGGATCAAACCTATCGTATCAATCTTTTTTTTACATTCAACTCTTGTGATTATTATTTCTAATTCATCTTGTCCTCTTTTTTTTAAACATCTAAGTCTTGATCTTTCTATTTTCAAAATAAATTTCATCTTCCCAAACATATTTTTTTCAAGTCCATTTGTCAACTTTCACTCCTCCTTCAACATGAATTTCAATTTCTATTTCTCTGTTGGTATTACTAGACTATTGATCACTATCTTTTCTTCACTTCTGATTCTACTTCATTATTCTAATTCTACTTCTAATTTTATTTCCTTTCTTCTATTCCTCTTCCATTGAATAATCCACTTCTTCGCTTTCTCATCGGCATCCGCTTCACGTTAATTTTTTAAGGATCACTAAATCCTACTCCTTGTGCTCATTCATACTCTTCTTCTCTTTCGAAATCCCCCTAATTTCCTTCCCCTTCCTCTTTCCAATACTTGTTATCCTTCTTCATCCCTTGCAAATCAACGATTATTCTTCTTCTCCTTTTCCTAGTCTTTCTAATACCTCTTTTTAATACCTCTTTCTAATTCCTCTTTCTAACACCTCTTTCTAATACCTTTTTCTAATACCTCTTTCTAATCCCTCTTCTACTCTTTCTAATCCCTCTTTCTGATACCTTTTTCTAATACCTCTTTCTAATCCCTCTTCTACCCTTACCAGAATTATTCCATCTTCTTATTCCACTCAACTTCAATTTATCTTTTACTACTTGAATATCACACTTTTACTCTTCTTTTACTTCATAATCTTCATTCTCAACCGAGATTATTAACTTCTTTTTATACATACTTTCATCCACTCCTTATATCTAGCCTCTCAACCGACGTTTCTCCTCATCCTCCAATAATACTTTCTTATTTACTATTTTCTCTCTCTCTATCTCTCTCTTCCCTCCCATCCTCTTTCTATTCTCCTTCACCCTCTCTCTCTCTCTTCCGTATTCCTCTCTCCCTCTTCCCCCTCTCTCTACATCTCTTTTGTAACTTCTCCCATACACTTACTCCACTCCCACACTTTGTTCATTTAATCGCTGACTTTACAATAATAAAGAAACAATTCCAATTGGAGATATTAGTGGAATGAATATTTTGAATTAGATATCTCACCCTCTCTCTCTCCAACTCATCCTCTCTCAACAATCTCTCCCACTCTCTCTGTGTATGTGCGGGAAATACAGGATACGATTCGTTTTCAATTTGGATTTTTGGTTTTCTTGCAGCGTTGTTGTATTAAAGCGCAATATTTCACTTCACGCTCCCCGTTGTAGGAGTATTATTGTTCCAGTCCAATGATTATTGCCAATTGGATATTCCATATACAGTATTCTCCACTGGCACAATCTCTGTTTCCGGGACACGATATTGGGCAATTTTTATGATTTAGGCGGCTTTTTTCCATTGAAATATACGTTCTCTAAATTATTCCAAAGCTATTAATAGGAAAGAAATTTCCAAAATTGGAATACCACATTCTGAATAACGACAGAGATGAATTTCCAAGAGGAAACAAAACTTCGTGCTATTCCATCGAAACGTACAAAGGTACTGAAGATGGCCTCCTAAAACGTTATTTAGAGAATAGTTAATTATGATAGCAGTTTAGAAAAAAGTTTGTTGAGCTAAACTTCCTTTGATCTTAATTTTTGAACTACATTTCTTGAACTAAACTCTAGACCCCAGGCATAGTACATGTTCACGATATGATGTGTACAAAAGATATCTATATGTGTATGAAATATATGTATATGTGTACACAAGTTATGTATAAGTGTATACAAGAGTAAGGAAGGCACAATACGTGGCGAAGACATTTTAGCGTGACTATACGGCTATCATTAGCAACCTGACTAAACCCTACCATTTCTCTCACGTATCTGATATTAAACTTGAACAACCTCGCAACCGTTTACCTACTTCTGTGCTGTGTCTCTCACCTCTTTCTTTCTCTTCTCTCTCTTCTCTTTCTTTTCCTCTTGATACCTTCTTGATTTTCATCTTCGTATTCTTGCTCTTCCCCGAATATTGCTTACTAAACATTTGGACTTAAAGCACCTACTCCTCTGTTGTATAGTTCTTTTTTATCTCTTTTATCTTCTTTCTTCTTCTTATGCGTTAATCCAATAGGAAAAATACTGACGGAACATTACACTGGAAAGTTACACAACTTAGGAAGAAAATATCGATCAGTCCAAAAGAAGTGAGACTACTGATTTTTTAGACATTGCCTTCTTCACTGTTAGGCCTCTAGATTACGTTTTTGGTACTATTTTTTTGCTATGGCTTATGCCAATATAAGCAATCAGCTTGTATATGGGTAATGGGAAGGATGATGACGGGAAATGAATGAACCTACAGCTTCAGGTGGGTCCTACCACTGGCGAGCGATTTTGATTCTCATGAATGAATGGCATTCAGCGGGAGAAGACCTCAACTGAAGGTGGTAACCCTTACAATGGGAGTAACAGGTGCGAGTCTCTTATCTAATCTTGCGATTAAACATCTGCACGACCACGAAGCCAACCGCTTTCTCAACAGGAACTGGATGTTTTTTCAAAGTA